>JBAKBP010002552.1:22500-173550 GCA_037953745.1 Lithodes maja | reverse complement strand
GTCTTTGAGGTCTTCCACGTTTGCCTGGGGTAAACAGTCGGTTGCGAAGTCACCGCCGGTGCATAAGCAGCAGGAGGGCTCGTCAACCGTCCGAGATGTTTTTTGTGGTCATAGGGGACACGGCACTGTGAGGTGGGCTGGTGTGGAGCATAGGCTTAAGTTGTTGCGTGATACGGGCGCTTCCCAGATACTTGTTAAGAATTTCACTGGCAAGCCTATTAACGCAGCTCGGGTTGAGGTGGTTCAAGGCATCAATGCTACGTGGTCTTACCCGCTGGTCAGAGTAGAGCTTGAGGTGGACGGTGTGACACGAGAGTTGGATGTGGGGGTTGTGGAGAAATTGCCAGTTGAGGGGGTCGACCTCCTTCTCGGTAACGACTTTGCAGTGCCTGCTTCCGAGGTTCCACCCTTAGTCGTTGCCGAGAGGGCTGCCGACACGAGTAGGGAGGGGCAAGAGGGGCTCGAGAGGTGCCAGGTGACGCAGATGGCGTGTGCTGTCACCAGGTCTCAGTCCGCTCAGGTGTCACAGCCTAATACCCAAGTTCTAGACCAGCAGAGGAAGGGTCGGAAGGAGTAAGTCAAGGCTGGTCGGGTTGAGAGTTTGGACCCAGCGACACTCCTTGGTGATTCGGTACTTGACCCAAAGGTGAGCTCCGGGGTGGCCCCAGAACCTGTTCCCCCTAGTGACATGGTAGGGCGTGATGGCACTCCGCGACAGAGTAGTTCCCAGGTGCAACGAGAAGACCCTAGTCTTGAGAGTTGTGGGAACGGGGCAATTGAACTTGACGAGGACGGGGAAGCATGTCATGTGAACCTGTTAAAGGAGTTTGTGAGGCAACCACCTGAGCAGCCTACTGTCCCTGTGTTGGTCTGTAGTGGCCAAGGTGGAGAAGGAGAGGGGGGCAGTGAGGCACAGGTGGTGAAGAGTTGGGATTGTCATGTCTCGGTGGAGCAGTGGGCGGGGGACACGAGACGGGTGGCTGTGGAAGCGCTTGAGCACCTGCCTGAGCAGCAGTGTGCAGTGCTCCGGCACCCGCTCGGTTCATACCCCACTGTTTGTGCCGAGCACCCAGGCCTCACAACTCATGCGGTGCACGATGTTCCGCTGACAGGTCACTTGAGTGTGAGTAAACCGTTGGCCTCGTTGTTTCAGTGGTTCAAGGTGGGCGACGAGGCTTTGGCATGGCTGCCAGGTCAGGGTCGACCCATGGCTGCTAAGGGTGGTGGTCAGAATCAGGACATTGAGCAGATTGGTGAGGTTGGCTGTGGAGTGGATGCGCCCGGTCGTCGCATAGCCTCCCAATGCTGCCCTAGTAATATGCAACAGCCCTACCATAGATCGACTGTATCTGGCCATGTCGCTGAAGGCGGTGATGCTGCGCTGGCAGATGTAGTCGCAAGGAATGAGGGGGTGCGCATGTACGGTATCGGCGGGGAGGCCTTAGCAATTATGAACTATGGGAGTGACTGCACAGGTGGTACAGATTGTCCCTCTCATGACCTGGCTGTTCTAGGGACAAAGGTGGAGAAGGAGGGAGACTATAGTGTAGAAACTGCAGTCTCGGCTGAGTTGTGGGAGGGCAATGAGCATGTTGTTCGTCGAGATAAGTTGCAACCTCTTGTTCCTAAGCGTCAAGAGAAGTTATTTACTAGGCTGTGGCAGTACATCCGCATGTTTGTTCATTCTCCAGGCCTGATGTACGGGGTAGAATCCGACATGGAGGCTGGAGACAGTGCAAGGCTCAAATTGGCTCCCTACCGTATAAATCCTGCTCGACAGCCTGTTGTGAAAGCAGAGCTGGACTACGTGTTGAAAAAGGGTCTGAGGGATATGGGATATCATGAGTGGCCGTTGACAGTAACTTTGCAACCTGTGTTAAGAGGCAAGATCTGTGTGTGTGTTGATTGCAAGAGTTTGTGTGCATTATCCCTGACAGACGCCTATACCTTATCCAGAGTTGACGACCCCACAGACCGCATCGGGGCTGCCTCGTATATCACTAAGGTAGAACTAGTGACAGGTTATTGGCAGGTCCTGTTGCCGGAGAGAGCGAAGAGAAGTGCCAGTCTTGTGATGAACTGGGCAGTTTATCAGTGTCAGGTGTTGTTTTGCTGCCGGAACACAAGCTGGATGTGTGGCATGTTAAGGGCACTGATAATGTTTTGGCTGATTGTTTGTCACGGGAGGGTATGTCTTAAGGAGCACCCTCGCCGTTCAGTCAGTGTGTGTTTGAGAGTAGAGAAAAATTAGGCTTGCCCCAGTAGTGCAAAGCCGCCAAAAACACTATTAAAAATAATACAAAAACCTCACATAAAAACTCTTTCTTTTGATAGTATATAAGTGCAGTATGTTACAGCAAGAATCTAAGACATTCTGAGTTTTTGTCTTAGTAGGCTAGGCTTGTTGAAGCTTGCTTGTTGAGTGTATTATTGTTAAGTGATACTATTCTTTTGGGGAAGTGTTGTGTAGATTTGTTTTACATAATGAAGTGGTTTATGTTGTGATTGTGCCTTGTTTTCACAATTTGGGGGAGTAGCTAGGTGAGGCGGGGTTTATGATCATTCTGTCTGGTCAGATGTGGCGTTTACCTGAAGTTAAAACGTCCCACATCTTGGGCGGGGTGTTACGCTGGCCAGCTTGCCAGAATGTGCTCGTACTCGCTAGCGCTCGCCAGGGCAGTGGAATGGGCTATAATAATCGTAGAACGATGTTCTTTCTTTCCTAGTATTCATGTAGTCACAGCCAGATCAGTGGTGGTCTTTATTCTTGTCTGTGACACATGGAAGTATTTTATATCAGTAATAGAGTATAAGATATGCAGTGTGAAGTTAAGGAGAAAGAGTGAGGTGGGCAGCGAGGTTGTATTATGTGCGTGTGTATGTACGTGTGCCTCCCTCGCTCGCGCGGGCTTTCCCACGCCCTTGATTGGCCGGCGGGCCTGGCTACGTCATAGGACACTTGCTCTTCAATGACGTAGTGGTCTGTGATTGGAGGCCGCTGTCCTGGGAGGGTGGTGCGGGCTTCCTTCCCGCGTGTCTCCTTCAGAGCTTGGCATAGTGTGCTTGGTACTAGACGTCCCTTGCAATCTTTCCCCCATCTAACCCCCTGTACTACTGTTTCTCTCTCTGAACTTCTTCTTTTCCATTACTTCTCATCTTTATTCAATTACTTATCCCTTCTGGTTCTGCATACGACTTCCATAGTCGGCCAGTCGTATTACCAGCACCAGTTCTCACATATATGTTTTGCACTAGCTTTAGGGATTATTAGTCATAGTCACATGAGTCATATTATCATTGGGTGCTTCTAATTATTGAGTTGTTCTTTGTTACTATTTAATGCTAGACAGTGGAAGGTATCTTTAGTCGTTGTCTGAGTTATGTATATGGCGAGTCAAAGCCTGTACTTCGACGGAGCTAGGTGCCTGTAACCCTTGTGCATATTTTTCCTTTGCGAGTGTAGCAGTATACGAGCGAAAGGCTTTTGCCTACTCTTGCTCGTATGCTCGCTACCTCTTTGTGTTGACCTTTGTGGAGCGCCAGAGCAAGACCAGATACTTGAGATCTGGACTTACCAAGAGAGCCTCCTTGTCACTTAACCTAACAAGTGCGCATGGGGGTAATTGAAAACGGCCCCCTGTGCTGACGTATTTGAGGTGTTTCCGTCACTAAAATATTCATTGTACCATTAATAGCATTAATAATTATCCATATGCGCCTATTATGGGTTGATTATAAAGGTATTAACCTGAAACAACAGTAAAACGAGTGAAAACAGCGTTTGGATGGTCAAAATCGGAGATATAGCCCGCGAGTTGTATAATGTATGGGTGAGGCAAACTGCTTTCCCGCCAATTTCCCCCAAGGCCACTGAGACACAGTCGATCGATACTCTCTCTCTCTCTCTTGCACTCGCTTGCCATCAGTGATGACAACACCCTGCTTGCAACTCGCTAATGTTAGCACGAAAATATACCTCAGAATAAGGGAATAATAGGGAAAATAGGTGATAACTGAAGGAGAGGAGGAAAGTGGGGAAGCAGGGGAGGTAGAGGACTGAGATTTTGCATGGCCCAGGGGCCAAAAAAAAAATAAAAAAATAGTTTTTTTTTTTTTTTTCGATGTCAAAAGTTGATTTTTTATTTTACTTACTCTCAAGAGTCTTCCCGCAGTCCGCCGGGGGAACTCTTAAGAGTCTCCCCGCAGCTCCCAGGTTAAGAGCATTTTATTGACGTAAAGTACTCCTTTTGTGAGTAGGCTTTGCCGTCACCGGAAGGCCTTTGTAGAAGTGCACTAAAACCCAGTTAACCCGGGAGCTGCGGGGAGACTCTTAAGAGTTCCCCCGGCGGACTGCGGGAAGACTCTCCTGAGTAAGTAAAATTAAAAATCAACTTTTGACATCGAAATTTTTATTTTTTTTTTATTTTTATTTTTTTTATTTTTTATTTTTTTTGGCCCCTGGGCCATGCAAAATCTCAGTCCTCTACCTCCCCTCCTTCCCCACTTTCCTCCTATCCTTCAGTTATCACCTATTTTCCCTATTATTCCCTTATTCTGAGGTATATTTTCGTGCTAACATTAGCGAGTTGCAAGCAGGGTGTTGTCATCACTGATGGCAATCGAGTGCAAGAGAGAGAGAGAGAGTATCGATCGACTGTGTCTCAGTGGCCTTGGGGGAAATTGGCGGGAAGGTAGCTTGCCTCACCCATACATTATACAACTCGCGGGCTATATCTCCGATTTTGACCATCCAAACGCTGTTTTCACTCGTTTTATTGTTGTTTCAGGTTAATACCTTTATAATCAACCCATAATAGGCGCATATGGATAATTATTAATGCTATTAATGGTACAATGAATATTTTAGTGACGGAAACACCTCAAATACGTCAGCACAGGGGGACGTTTTCAATTACCCCCGTGCGCACTTCAGAGGTTAATTGATACCCCGTTATCCAGTAGATTAACTCTGGAGGGTTTAAGTGTTTTGTTCACCGGCGTAATAGTTCGAGGGTTTGGAATTAGCGTACCGTTGTTGCAGATATAGCCTATCATCTAGTCCATTATTAAGTGCTCTTGTTTATTTTGTAGTGCCGGTCGTAACAAAAGGCGACCTTAGACCAGAATATAGTGAACTGAATATTGCAGGATTTTTTTGGGAGAAATCTTATTGCCATTTGGGGTTGAATTAATTTCTCGCATTATTGGCAGTGGACATTGTTTTGAGGATATATAGAACTTGTTGGAGTTTATTGGTGACCTAGTATTGCACTCAAGAACATCTTCGAATATTTTTTGTGAATAAAGCTACGCGAGAGTTTGGCTAATTTTGTCTTGACTTGAGAATTTTGTTGTTGACTCCATCATGTCACTGGACGGGTCTGAACATAGTGAGGGCACAGTGCGAGAGACAGGCGAGGAGGTGGAGAAGGTGGATTTGTCTAACGGCGTTCGGGTGGTGAACAATGAGGAGGATGCTCGGATTTTTTTGGAGGAGCCTGTGTCGGCGGATCGGGTGTCGGGGCTAGACTGGTACGGACTGCAGTGTGTAGCCACGGTCTTAGGGTTGTCCGGTACTAGCGGTTTGTCGAGAGGTGAGCTGGTTACCTGGGTGCTCGGTGGGGTGCATGGGGCTTCGGGGGGAGCGGGAGCTGGGGCACCTTCGGCCCAGCCCCCATTCCACTCGACTCCTATCATGGTGCCCCCTCGGGCTCTGGAGCCGGGTACGTTCCCGCAGGCCGATGCCCGATGGCGGTTGGGTATGCCTCTAGGTAGCTCACGGGGTGGGTCCCCAATAGTAGCACCCCCTCCTCAGGGTTTGTCTGAGATGTTGTCAGATGTTGTTTCATCTCGAACTCGCCAAACTTCAGCAGCAGGAGCGACAGGCTAAGCTTGAGGCCGAGATCGAGCAGCGGAAGCATGAGACTGAGCTCAAGTATAAGTATGAGTCTGTAAGGTATTGTGCCGATATTGACCTGGAGAAAACGCGTGTAGAGGTGGCAAGGAACCGGGTCGCTCAGGGGGGTCGACCCCATGACCAGTCCCAGTCGCATCTACTAAAGTTGGTTCCAGTGTTTGATGAGTTAGGAGTTACCAAATTTTTTCTCCGGTTCGAGAAAAGGTGCCAGGAGCACCAATGGCCCGAGGAGAAGTGGGCAGCCCTTGTTTCGTCACGTTTGACGGGGAAAGTACTCAAGGCGTATGATGCTTTGCCCCTAGATTCCTGTGTTAATTACGAGGCGTTAAAAGAGGCTGTCCTGACGGCATATGAGTTGCAGCCAGAGACCTATAGGCTGAAATTTAGGGCTGTTCCCAAGAGAAAGGAGGATACTTTCCAGGAACACGCTAGTGAGCTGCCAGATGCATTTGAGAATTGGTTAAGATCGGAGAAGGCAACTACTTTTGAGGCAGTGAAGCAATTAGTGTTGTTAGAGCATTTTTTTAAATGTACTGGCAGTGACTTGACTCTTAACCTGAAAGAAAAGCAACCTAAAACTCTGCAGGAGGCGTCTAAGATGGCTGACCTCAGGTTGTCATTGATTCGTGGGTGCGGGTCTGCACAGAGAGCCGAGGCAGGTAACAAGGGGCGTACCACTCCACCCCCCTGAATTAATGACACAAATAATTATCCATTTAAGAGTACTGTTGCCATTGTTGATCCCAAGTCGAAACCCTTCCCGTTAAAGAGATGCCAGGGCCCTTCCTCACCTCAAAGGAAGTCCATGAGTGAAGTGGAGTGTTTCAGGTGTCATGAGAAGGGGCATATTGCGCGCTCATGTCCGAGCACACCGCCTACAGCAGTGGTGTCACTAGTGAGCAACATTGGCGTGTCTTTGAGGTCTTCCGCGTTTGCCCGGGGTAAACAGTCGGTTGCGAAGTCACCGCCGGTGCAGAAGCAGCAGGAGGGCTCGTCACCCATCCGAGATGATTTTTGTGGTCATAGGGGGCACGGCACTGTGAGGTGGGCTGGTGTGGAGCATAGGTTTGAGTTGTTGCGTGATACAGGCGCTTCCCAGACACTTGTTAAGAATTTCACTGGCAAGCCTATCAACGCGGCTCGGGTTGTGGTGGTTCAAGGCATCAATGCTGTTCGGTCTTACCCGCTGGTCAGAGTAGAGCTTGAGGTGGACGGTGTGACACGAGAGTTGGATGTGGGGGTTGTGGAGAAGTTGCCAGTTGAGGGGGTCGACCTCCTTCTCGGTAACGACTTTGCGGTGCCTGCTTCCGAGGTTCCACCCTTAGTCATTGCCGAGAGGGCTGCCGACACGAGTAGGGAGGGGTAAGAGGGGCTCGAGAGGTGCCAGGTGACGCAGATGGCATGTGCTGTCACCAGGTCTCAGTCCGTTCAGGTGTCACAGCCTAATACCCAAGTTCTAGACCAGCAGAGGAGGGATCGGAAGGAGAAAGTCAAGGCTGGTCGGGTTGAGAGTTTGGACCCAGCGACACTCCTTGGCGACTCGGTACTTGACCCAAAGGTGAGCTCCGGAGTGGCCCCAGAACCTGTCCCCCCTAGTGACATGGTAGGGCGTGATGGCACTCCGCGACAGAGTAGTTCCCAGGTGCAACGAGAAGATCCTAGTCTTGAGAGTTGTGGGAACGGGGCAATTGAACTTGACGAGGACGGGGAAGCATGTCATGTGAACCTGTTAAAGGAGTTTGTGAGGCAACCACCTGAGCAGCCTACTGTCCCTGTGTTGGTCTGCAGCGGCCAAGGTGGAGAAGGAGAGGGGGGGCAGTGAGGCACAGGTGGTGAAGAGTTGGGATTGTCATGTCTCGGTGGAGCAGTGGGCGGGGGACGCGAGTCGGGTGGCTGTGGAAGCGCTTGAGCTCCTGCCTGAGCAGCAGTGTGCAGCGCTCCGGTACCCGCTCGGTTCATACCCCACTGTTTTTGCCGAGCACCCAGGCCTCACAACTCATGCGGTGCACGATGTTCCGCTGACAGGTCACTTGAGTGTGAGTAAACCATTGGCGTCGTTGTTTCAGTGGTTCAAGGTGGGCGACGAGGCTTTGGCATGGCTGCCAGGTCAGGGTCGACCCATGGCTGCTAAGGGTGGTGGTCTGAATCAGGACATTGAGCAGATTGGTGAGGTTGGCTGTGGCGTGGATGCGCCCGGTCATCGCATAGCCTCCCAATGCTGCCCTAGTAATATGCAACAGCCCTACCATAGACCGACTGTATCTGGCCATGTCGCTGAAGGCGGTGATGCTGCGCAGGCAGATGTAGTCGCAAGGAATGTGGGGGTGCGCATGTACGGTATCGGCGGGGAGGCCTTAGCAATTATGAACTATGGGAGTGACTGCACAGGTGGTACAGATTGTCCCTCTCATGACCTGGCTGTTCTAGGGACAGAGGTGGAGAAGGAGGGAGACTATAGTGTAGAAACTGCAGTCTCGGCTGGGTTGTGGGAGGGCAATGAGCATGTTGTTCGTCGAGATAAATTGCAACCTCTTGTTCCTAAGCGTCAAGAGAAGTTGTTTACTAGGCTGTGGCAGTACATCCGCATGTTTGTTCATTCTCCAGGCCTGATGTACGGGGTAGAATCCGACATGGACGCTGGAGACAGTGCAAGGCTCAAATTGGCTCCCTACCGTATAAATCCTGCTCGACAGCCTGTTGTGAAAGCAGAGCTGGACTACGTGTTGAAAAAGGGTCTGAGGGATATGGGATATCGTGAGTGGTCGTTGACAGTAACTTTGCAACCTGTGTTAAGAGGCAAGATCTGTGTGTGTGCTGATTGCAAGAGTGTGTGTGCATTATCCCTGACAGACGCCTATACCTTATCCAGAGTTGACGACCCCATAGACCGCATCGGGGCTGCCTCGTTTATCACTAAGGTAGAACTAGTGACAGGTTATTGGCAGGTCCCGTTGCCGGAGAGAGCGAAGAGAAGTGCCAGTCTTGTGATGAACTGGGCAGTTTATCAGTGTCAGGTGTTGTTTTGCTGCCGGAACACAAGCTGGATGTGTGGCATGTTAAGGACACTGATAATGTTTTGGCTGATTGTTTGTCATGGGAGGGTATGTCTTAAGGAGCACCCTCGCCGTTCAGTCAGTGTGAGATTGAGAATAGAGAAAAATTAGGCTTGCCCCTGTAGTGCAAAGCCGCCAAAAACACTATTAAAAATAATACAAAAACCTCACATAAAAACTCTTTCTTTTGATAGTATATAAGTGCAGTATGTTACAGCAAGAATCTAAGACATTCTGAGCTTTTGTCTTAGTAGGCTAGGCTTGTTGAAGCTTGCTCGTTGAGCGTAATATTGTTAAGTGATACTATTCTTTTGGGGAAGTGTTGTGTAGATTTTTTTTATATAATGAAGTGTTTTATGTTGTGATTGTGCCTTGTTTTCACAACTTGGGGGAGTAGCTAGGTGAGGCGGGGTTTATGAGCATTCTGTCTGGTCAGATGTGGCGTTTACCTGAGGTTAAAACGTCCCACATCTTGGGCGGGGTGTTACGCTGGCCAGCTTGCCAGAATGTGCTCGTACTCGCTAGCGCTCGCCAGGGCAGTGGAATGGGCTATAATAATCGTAAAACGCTGTTCTTTCTTTCCTAGTATTCATGTAGTCACAGCCAGATCAGTGGTGGTCTTTATTCTTGTCTGTGACACATGGAAGTATTTTATATCAGTAATAGAGTATAAGATATGCAGTGTGAAGTTAATGAGAAAGAGCGAGGTAGGCAGCGAGGTTGTATTATGTGCGTGTGTATGTACGTGTGCCTCCCCGGGCTTTCCCACGCCCTTGACTGGCCGGCGGGCCTGGCTACGTCATAGGACGCTTGCTCTTCATGACGTAGTGGTCTGTGATTGGAGGCCGCTGTCCTGGGAGGGTGGTGCGGGCATCCTTTCCACGTGTCTCCTTCAGAGCTTGGCATAGTGTGCTTGGTACTAGACGTCCCTTGCAATCTGTCCCCCCATCTAACCCCCTGTACTACTGTTTCTCTCTCTGAACTTCTTCTTTTCCATTACTTCTCATCTTTATTCAATTACTTATCCCTTCTGGTTCTGCATACGACTTCCATAGTCGGCCAGTCGTATTACCAGCACCAGTTCTCACATATATGTTTTGCACTAGCTTTAGGGATTATTAGTCATAGTCACGTGAGTCATATTATCATTGGGTGCTTCTAATTATTGAGTTGTTCTTTGTTACTATTTAATGCTAGACAGTGGAAGGTATCTTTAGTCGTTGTCTGAGTTATGTATATGGCGAGTCAAAGCCTGTACGACTTCGACGGAGCTAGGTGCCTGTAACCCTTGTGCATATTTTTCCTTTGCGAGTGTAGCAGTATACGAGCGAAAGGCTTTTACCTACTCTTGCTCGTATGTTCGCTACTTCTTTGTGTTGACCTTTGTGGAGTGCCAGGGCAAGACCAGATACTTGAGATCTGGAATTACCAAGAGAGCCTCCTTGTCACTTAACGTAACATAAGGGAAATCTGTTCAAGGGGAGACAGTAGGCTACGAGCATGCTTGCGCTCTGCCTAGCCTCCTGGTACCTTTTTTGCCGCTGCTAGACTTTTTTAGTAATAAAGACAGCATTGTGTTTATTAACTTTAACTATGTATGCTTTAGGAATGCACGTATTATTTTAGCCTAGGTTGATGCTTGGTGCACAACCCAGTATGGCTGTTACTTTGGCTAAGGAAGTACTGTTTTGAGTGGCTATTATTAGTGCTGTCACAGAGTTGTTGCACTCCCTTGTTTTATATATATGTATCCTACTTATTGGTGTATTTAAGATACACGCTTTGGTGTCCTGCCCCTGCATTATTTCTGTTCTATATTAACGAGCATCTTAGAGCATCAGACGTTTTCAGAAGATTCCATATCTGTTTGCTGTAGGACTAGACATTCAGTGCTTTCATAGAGCATTGAAGAGTTTAGTGTTGAGTACAGACTCACACTAAAGTTAACGTAAGCATATATTTCTTCATTAAATCTTGTTATAGTTTATTCAAGCATTGTTATTACTTAAGAGCATTTTATTAACGTAAAGTACTCCTTTTTTGAGTAGGCTTTGCCGTCACCGGAAGGCCTTTGTAGAAGTGCACTAAAACCCAGTTAATTGATACCCCGTTATCCAGTAGATTAACTCTGGAGGGTTAAGTGTTTTGTTCACGGCGTAATAGTTCGAGGGTTTGGAATTAGCGTACCGTTGTTGCAGATATAGCCTATCATCTAGTCCATTATTAAGTGCCCTTGTTTATTTCGTAGTGCCGGTCGTAACAAAGGGCGACCTTAGACCAGAATATAGTGAACTGAATATTGCAGGATTTTTTTTGGAGAAATCTTATTGCCATTTGGGGTTGAATTAATTTCTCGCATTATTGGCAGTGGACATTGTTTTGAGGATATATAGAACTTGTTGGAGTTTATTGATGACCTAGTATTGCACTCAAGAACATCTTCGAATATTTTTTGTGAATAAAGCTACGCGAGAGTTTGGCTACTTGGCTACTTTTGTTTTGACAGAGGAAGTCCATGAGCGAAGTGGAGTGTTTCAGGTGTCATGAGAAGGGGCATATTGCGCGCTCATGTCCGAGCACACCGCCTACAGCAGTGGTGTCACTAGTGAGCAACATTGGCGTGTGTTTGAGGTCTTCCGCGTTTGCCCAGGGTAAACAGTCGGTTGCGAAGTCATCGCCAGTGCAGAAGCAGCAGGAGGGCTCGTCACCCGTCCGAGATGTTTTTTGTGGTCATAGGGGGCACGGCACTGTGAGGTGGGCTGGTGTGGAGTATAGGCTTGAGTTGTTGCGTGTTACGGGCGCTTCCCAGACATGTGTTAAGAATTTCACTGGGAAGCCTATTAACGCGGCTCGGGTTGTGGTGGTTCAAGGCATCAATGCTACGCGGTCTTACCCGCTGGTCAGAGTAGAGCTTGAGGTGGATGGTGTGACACGAGAGTTGGATGTGGGGGTTGTGGAGAAGTTGCCAGTTGAGGGGGTCGACCTCCTTCTCGGTAACGACTTTGCGGTGCCTGCTTCCGAGGTTCCACCCTTAGTCGTTGCCGAGAGGGCTGCCGACACGAGTAGGGAGGGGCAAGAGGGGCTCGAGAGGTGCCAGGTGACGCAGATGGCGTGTGCTGTCACCAGGTCTCACTCCGCTCAGGTGTCACAGCCTAATACCCAAGTTCTAGACCAGCGGAGGAAGGGTCGGAAGGAGAACGTCAAGGCTGGTCGGGTTGAGAGTTTGGACCCAGCGACACTCCTTGGTGACTCGGTACTTGACCCAAAGGTGAGCTCCGGAGTGGCCCCAGAACCTGTCCCCCCTAGTGACATGGTAGGGCGTGATGGCACTCCGCGACAGAGTAGTTCCCAGGTGCAACGAGAAGATCCTAGTCTTGAGAGTTGTGGGAACGGGGCTATTGAACTTGACGAGGACGGGGAAGCATGTCATGTGAACCTGTTAAAGGAGTTTGTGAGGCAACCACCTGAGCAGCCTACTGTCCCTGTGTTGGTCTGCAGTGGCCAAGGTGGAGAAGGAGAGGGGGGCAGTGAGGCACAGGTGGTGAAGAGTTGGGATAGTCATGTCTCGGTGGAGCAGTGGGCGGGGGACACGAGTCGGGTGGCTATGGAAGCGCTTGAGCACCTGCCTGAGCAGCAGTGTGCAGCGCTCCGGCACCCGCTCGGTTCATACCCCCCTGTTTGTGCCGAGCACCCAGGCCTCACAACTCATGCGGTGCATGATGTTCCGCTGACAGGTCACTTGAGTGTGAGTAAACCGTTGGCCTCGTTGTTTCAGTGGTTCAAGGTGGGCGACGAGGCTTTGGCATGGCTGCCAGGTCAGGGTCGACCCATGGCTGCTAAGGGTGGTGGTCAGAATCAGGACATTGAGCAGATTGGTGAGGTTGGCTGTGGCGTGGATGCGCCCGGTCATCGCATAGCCTCCCAATGCTGCCCTAGTAATATGCAACAGCCCTACCATAGACCGACTGTATCTGGCCATGTCGCTGAAGGCGGTGATGCTGCGCAGGCAGATGTAGTCGCAAGGAATGCGGGGGTGCGCATGTACGGTATCGGCGGGGAGGCCTTAGCAATTATGAACTATGGGAGTGACTGCACAGGTGGTACAGATTGTCCCTCTCATGACCTGGCTGTTCTAGGGACAAAGGTGGAGAAGGAGGGAGACTATAGTGTAGAAACTGCGGTCTCGGCTGGGTTGTGGGAGGGCAATGAGCATGTTGTTCGTCGAGATAAGTTGCAACCTCTTGTTCCTAAGCGTCAAGAGAAGTTGTTTACTAGGCTGTGGCAGTACATCCGCATGTTTGTTCATTCTCCAGGCCTGATGTACGGGGTAGAATCCGACATGGAGGCTGGAGACAGTGCAAGGCTCAAATTGGCTCCCTACCGTATAAATCCTGCTCGACAGCCTGTTGTGAAAGCAGAGTTGGACTACGTGTTGCAAAAGGGTCTGAGGGATATGGGATATCGTGAGTGGTCGTTGACAGTAACTTTGCATCCTGTGTTAAGAGGCAAGATCTGTGTGTGTGTTGATTGCAAGAGTGTGTGTGCATTATCCCTGACAGACGCCTATACCTTATCCAGAGTTGACGACCCCATAGACCGCATCGGGGCTGCCTCGTTTATCACTAAGGTAGGACTAGTGACAGGTTATTGGCAGGTCCCGTTGCCGGAGCGAGCGAAGAGAAGTGTCAGTCTTGTGATGAACTGGGCAGTTTATCAGTGTCAGGTGTTGTTTTGCTGCCGGAACACAAGCTGGATGTGTGGCATGTTAAGGGCACTGATAATGTTTTGGCTGATTGTTTGTCACGGGAGGGTATGTCTTAAGGAGCACCCTCGCCGTTCAGTCAGTGGGTGATTGAGAGTAGAGAAAAATTAGGCTTGCCCCTGTAGTGCAAAGCCGCCAAAAACACTATTAAAAATAATACAAAAACCTCACATAAAAACTCTTTCTTTTGATAGTATATAAGTGCAGTATGTTACAGCAAGAATCTAAGACATTCTGAGCTTTTGTCTTAGTAGGCTAGGCTTGTTGAAGCTTGCTCGTTGAGCATAATATTGTAGGTAGTAGGGGTAGGCAGCCCCGCCCAGGGAAGTACTACCGCCAAGGTTTCGGGAGACTCAGGGAATAGCCTGAATTCCATTTTCTCTCCCAGGCCTTGGTAGCTGGATACATATCTTTCTGCCTCACACATCAGGGGTATCAGGAAAACCCTCTTTATATAACATACACATCCAACTTCATGACATTGCCCTACATTGCTATCCTCTACCCATAAAACACTACATATCATACATGTAACACCATACACCTTACCCAATAAATATGGCAGTACAATTGTTAAGAGCAAACCTGGTGGTCCCTCGGATATCCACCCCCGGCAGGGTTGGGTCATTGACACAGGGCCCTCCCGGTCGTCATCATGCGACTGTGTCAAGAGCATTGCAACATCCCAAAGCTACTCGTCGGTGCAGCTTTTTCTTTAGCAATATAAGGGGACTTCACTCTAACATCAATTCTGTACACCAATTTCTTCAAGCAGAATCCCCTACTCTCCTTTTTTTGACAGAGACTCAAGTAACATCCACATCTGACACGTCTAGATTTAATTTTCCAGGTTATCAACTGCTCCAAAATGTCAGACCTAAAGGAGGTGTATGTTGCTTCGCAAAATCTGAAATTTCCCTGGAGGAGGTTACTGGTTTCAATTGTCCCTATTTTGATTATTCTATATACAAATTAATTTCTGCTGGTAAATTTAAATACATATGTTGCATCTACCGTTCCCCAAATACTCCTCCAGAGCAAAGTCTTTTTGATTCTCTGTCCTCACAACTCAGTGTCCTCAACTTAAATGCTTCTTCTGAAATCACTGTGTTGGGTGATTTTAATGTCCATAATGTTGAATGGCTCACTCATTCAGCCAGGACTGATGCTGCCGGTCTTGAATGTGAGCTATTTGCAGACTCATTTAATCTCACTCAACTAGTCAACCAACCCACCCGTGTACCACATAATCCTAATCATAATTCCCACCTACTGGACTTATTTTTAACAACCAATTCAGAAAATTATGATGTTACAGTGAGGTCCCCGCTTGGATCTTCTGATCACTGTTTGATACAGGCCACCTGTCTATCACCTACCACACCTTCCCACTCTGAACCTGTTTTGGTGACTAAATGGCATTACGATAGGGCAGACTGGGAGGGTCTTCAAGGTTTCTTTATTGATATTCCCTGGACCTCTTTTTTTTCTAATGATGCACACTCCACCTTGAGCCACATACAAGATTTTGTAAAAATTGGAATGGAAACTTTTATTCCTCATCAAAAGTACAGTAAAAGATCTAATTCACCTAAATGGTTTGACCATAATTGTGCTAGAGTAACTGAACAAAAAGCAATAGCCTACAATGCATACACAAGATCAAAAACACATGAAGCCTTTAATTACTTTAGAAACATCAGAAATCATGCCAAAACTGTATTAAACCTAACTAAATCAAACTTTCTGCACAAGCAGGCAAATAAACTTCTAAATAATCCAAATGATAACAAAATATTTTGGTCTACTCTTAACTCATTTAAATCCAACTTCACTACTGCTTCATCCATTCCACCATTAAAATCTCCGACTGGCAATCTTGTAAGTGACCCACGAGGTAAAGCTAACCTTCTTGCGGATATTTTCTCCACCAACTCAACCTTAGATGAAATAAATCAAGATGTCCCTGTACTTAATTTTAATTCGCCTGAAATTCCCTCACTTAAGATCCACACCAGACATGTCAAAACTATTTTGCAGAATCTCTCAGTAGATAAGGCTCCTGGTCCAGATGAAATTCCTCCAATAGTACTTAAGAATTGCTCCTTGGTGCTCGCTCCTGTATTGGCAAAAATATTCCGTCTGTGTACTCATACCTCATGCTTCCCAGTACCCTGGAAAGAAGCAAACATCCATCCAGTTCCTAAAAAAGGTGCCTCTTCAGATCCATCAAACTACAGACCAATAGCTATAACTTCCACTCTTGGTAAAGTCTTTGAAATTATATTAAATAATCACATAATTAAGCATCTTGAGAATAATAAATTAATCAGTGATAGGCAATATGGTTTTAGACGATGTCGATCAACTGCAGACATGCTTTGCCTTCTTTTGCATCAAATCAACCAACATGGTGAAACACATACAATAGCACTGGATATATCAAAGGCATTTGATAGAGTCTGGCATCAATCCTTATTGTCGAAGATGTCACACTACGGCCTTGCATCATTAGTTCCACTAATTTCTTCTTATCTTCATAACAGAAAAATACGTGTAATGGTAGATGGCCTTTATTCTCAATTTCACTCAATAAATGCTGGTGTTCCCCAGGGATCAGTTTTGGCCCCAATTCTGTTCCTCATTCATATCAATGATCTCATATCTACCACTCATAATCCAATACATTCCTACGCAGATGACTCAACACTCCACAGTTCCTTCACATTTACCAATTATTTCACCCAACCCGATCTTATAAATTCAAAAATAAACACTGCAATTTCTCTGAACCAGAACCTTTCTAGAATTAATGGATGGGGACAAAAAAATTTAGTTTCCTTTAATGCACAGAAAACCAAGTACATTCAATTTTCTAACCGACAGAATCTCACTGACTCCCATATATTTTTTAATGATGTAAATATTCCCACTTCCCCTAGTATTGACATTCTCGGTGTAACATTAACTGCTAACTTGAGCTGGACACATTATGTTAGAAGCATTGCTAAGAATGCCTCTAAAAAACTAGGACTCCTGTACAGAGTTCGAGAATTCTTCACTGACGAGCGGTTGGCCGTGATATATAAAGGTCATGTGCGTTCTCAGATGGATTACTGTTCACCTCTGTGGGGTGGAAGTGGAGTGGTTGCATTGAGGCAGTTGGACAAAATTCAAAATAAAAAGCTATTAGATTAATCAATAACCCTGCAATCACACAGGACCTTCCTACATTATCCATACGAAGAAACGTTGCATCCCTTGCATTATTCTACAGATATTTTCACAGCAATTGTTCCGAGGAACTTGCTTCAATTGTGCCGCCTCTCCACATCTTTCCCCGTAGAACTAGGGCAGCTGAGAGTGCCCATGAATTTACACTTTCTCCTCCACAATGCAGAACTTCTGCTTTTCAGAATTCATTTATCCCCAGAGCTACTACTCTTTGGAATTCACTTCCCTCGAATTGCTTTCCACAAACTTACAATCTACAAATGTTTAAATCCAGTTGTTACAAACATTTTATGAATGGAGGATACCTTTAGGCACATGGACCTTTTTGTTTTATCTGTGTTTTTCCTTCCTCCGTTCATTGTCTCTTAAGAAAAAAAAAAAAAAAAAAAGTGATACTATTCTTTTGGGGAAGTGTTGTGTAGATTTTTTGTATATAATGAAGTGTTTTATGTTGTGATTGTGCCTTGTTTTAACAACTTGGAGGAGTAGCTAGGTGAGGCGGGGTTTATGAGTATTCTGTCTGGTCAGATGTGGCGTTTACCTGAGGTTAAAACGTCCCACATCTTGGGCGGGGTGTTACGCTGGCCAGCTTGCCAGAATGTGCTCGTACTCGCTAGCGCTCGCCAGGGCAGGGGAATGGGTTATAATAATCGTAGGTTCTTTCTTTCCTAGTATTCATGTAGTCACAGCCAGATCAGTGGTGGTCTTTATTCTTGTCTGTGACACATGGAAGTATTTTATATCAGTAATAGAGTATAAGATATGCAGTGTGAAGTTAAGGAGAAAGAGCGAGGTAGGCAGCGAGGTTGTATTATGTGCGTGTGTATGTACGTGTGCCTCCCTCGCTCGCGCGGGCTTTCCCACGCCCTTGACTGGCCGGCAGGCCTGGCTACGTAATAGGACGCTTGCTCTTCATGACGTAGTGGTCTGTGATTGGAGGCCGCTGTCCTGGGAGGGTGGTGCGGGCATCCTTCCTGCGTGTCTCCTTCAGAGCTTGGCATAGTGTGCTTGGTACTAGACGTCCCTTGCAATCTGTCCCCCCCATCTAACCCCCTGTACTACTGTTTCTCTTTCTGAACTTCTTCTTTTCCATTACTTCTCATCTTTATTCAATTACTTATCCCTTCTGGTTCTGCATACGACTTCCATAGTCGGCCAGTCGTATTACCAGCTCCAGTTCTCACATTATAGGTTTGACTCCTGTAAGGAGATAGAGAAAACCTAATATTTAGTAGTGGCCCCGTAATCATTGACGAACATGCCTATTACATAAGGCATCCTCTTCAAACACTAATCCGCCGTAGTTTGAATCTACCGCGCAGAGCATTTAAAATCTGAGGAGCCTTCATCATGAGCGCACGCGACCTCACTCATGGCTTCAGTCATTATGAATTGGGTTCTCACTACGAAAAAACTTCGTAAAAAATAAAAAACAAAAAGAAAATAAGAATAACTATCCAATAAGCTTTCCATCATATCGTGGATGTACTTGTGTGGATCTTTGACCAGACGCTGATTCAGGCGTCATTCTTCCTTCACTGACATATCAAGTAAACCAAAATCCTTAATACATCAACGAATGGGAAGGGGATGGTCGGGAGGGCCCCAGTCGTCAATGATTACGGGGCCACTACTAAATATTAGGTTTTCTTTATCTCCTTACAGGAGTCAAACCTATAATTTATTAGTGGCCCCTCCATCATTGACGAACATGCCGGATTTCTAAGACTGGAGGGGGACATTCGTAATCATATCATAACTCTAGAAAAGCAGATAATCAAACAACCACATAGTATTCTTACTTTTGTAAAAAAGAGATATTCGGGTGCATAAACTTTATACAGCCTAAATCTTCAAAAATGGGTACAAGCAGGAGCGTGCTTCAGAGAAGCCTGCTTGAAAAAGGGTTAACTCTTAGACTCTGTGCACAGATCTGCTAGTTAAGAAGGCACCCCACTTAAAGTAAGTGGTGAAAACTAAAAACTTATAAGTTTACATGTGCACATATAAACCCCATTAACTAGTGGATATATTCCTAAAAATATAACCAAACATAAATGAATTCTTGTACATTCGTAGAAGTACTGAACTCGTGTACTTATGCAGAAGTAATTACTTCAAAAGTAAAAGTCGTAGTTGCAACTACCGAGATTTCTCAAAAATCTATTGCTTCACAGCCAAAGCTACTTACAACAAGAATTGTTGTAACACTACTATTGGCCTTTAGCACAATTTCCTGCAATGAATACTACAAAGAAATTTTATAATACAATGTCTACAACCAGTATCACAGCTGGTATGTTCCGAACACATACTCTGGAGGGGTCTAGGGTGTCCTATGTCACACTGACTGCACCCTCCCCCCCCCTTTTTCTTGAAATTAAACAAAACGTGACTAAAAGGGCCACCTAGACCCTCTGCCGTAAAGCTATACATGGCAAGGAAGGTTTGTCCAGAGCTACTGAAAGGTATCGAGGCAAAAACTCCTGATTAGAGGCCCACAACCGTGTGGACGTAATAACTTCCACCGAAAGATAATTAAGGAAACGTAAAGAGGCTGTCCCCTTGCGTAAATCGTGGGTCTTACCCACAACGCCGGGAGTCTTCTCTTTAAAGTCCTCGACCAAGAGAGAAGCCAGTGTACGCTCCATCATGCGTTCACCCGGACTTGCGACCCATAAAGCACCCTGGTGATTTAGAGGTGCCACTCTTAAATATTTGGTTAGAGCTTGCACTGGGCAAAAAAGATGGTGCACCTTTCCCCTGTTTAACGCCGGCACCGTGAACTCTGAAAACACGTGTTCACTGTGCTCAATCTCGGCTATGAATCCTGGGGAAGGTGCAATGTGAATACACTCATGAAGCCTATCAAACCTGAGGCAATTAGGTGCGTTGCTCATCGCCGCCAGCTCAGATACTCTGTTCCCGGTAGCCAAAGCCATAAGGAATACTGCCCCTTTGTAAAATCTGCAGTCTTTGGTACATACGGGAACGAGAATAACGACGATGCTTTGTCCAGAGACCATGTAGGCTTGAGCTGACGGGGAGGTGGGCGGAGTTTAAAACCTGCCCACATAAATCACTTACAGATAAATGTTTCTGCATGAACAGATAAATTATATAATAAACAACCAACGCCACCGAGGGCACAGTTTGTTTTGTTCTAAGAATCCGAGACGTAAAAGCTTGCCAATGCGATTGAAACTGTCGCTTTGTAGACTGGGTATATTGATTCGTGAATATCTTGGTCACGTCGCTACCATATGGTGCTAGCCACTTGGCCTCCTGAATGTCCAAAATGAACAAGTCCGCGAGGTTTCTAGGTTGCCAATTGTGTTCTAAGTGGAACAACCCGACCAGGAGTGACACTGGGAGCGGGCACCACGTGTTCAAATGCTGGTACCACACTGCGCCGGCCACAGGGGCGCGATTAGCGAGACTACGCCTCGCTAATCCTGTAGTTTGTTGACTACGTGGCACATTAGAGACGCGTCTGGCGGCGGAAAATAGATAAATGGAACTCAACCTGTTCCCATCCGTCATCAGAGCGTCAGGTCCGCCCGTCGGCGTTATCGTCCGGCGGGTGAGGTACGATTGTGAGTATCGCCATACACCTTGGCTGTGGCTGTCCCTTGCTTGCGAGCTCGGTATACTCCATGAATGGGAGCCCTCGTCCGAGTCCCGTAAAGGTTTATGATAATGAAAAGCTCCCATAGCTCATTAACACATTGAAAGCAGAGCTGGTGAGCAAAATCATAAAGTATACTAATTAATTTAATTTATATTTAATTGTATTAAAATAAATTACTATAAATAAACACAATATTATCATAATATAATCATAGAAAATATATATGTTTATTATGATTCAGCTATTAAATTATTTCATTAACAAATAAAAATAAGATAGGGCTACCTGAGCTTAACGGCGTTGAACATACAGCAATGAGAGGTTCAAGTGCCGACACGACAGAGACTGGGGGAAAACTACCCCGCCCCCGGGAACTACCTGGTCACCTGGTGCAACACCGGTACTCCGCCCTGGAAAGAGAAAGTTCCGGGGATTAATGCTCATAGGGTTACACCCAAAAAATGGTACAAAATATGTGCCTCAAAACCGCCGGTCAACGAACCGTAGCACTCCACCACTACTTTTCGTTGTCCTTTAGTTTCATATTAAAGATTTCAGCATATCTTTACCTGTCCAGAAGATTTAAGCATATCTTCTGAATCCTCATAAAGATGAAGCATATCTTTATTAAAGATGAAGTCTTTCAAGTATCCCTGTACACTTGAAACACTAGTAAGATTCCGGCATCTTTTTATCCCATAAAAAGTCGAAGCCTATCTTAATCTCTAATCTGGCTTCTCCCAGAAGCCCTCATAGATCGCCGTCTTGAAGTCTGTGATACCCTATTGTATCAATCAATTGTTTGGCAAATTATCGCGAATTGCAAATCAGGTAATATAACCACCCAAAGGTACAACCGCCGGGTTTTGTATACAATGTCAAACCAATTGTACCTGCCCCAGACCTCTTTGTAAAACGGTCGCCGGGAGGGAAAGACTAAACAAACAAACGGCATTGTTTCAATGGCTTATTAAAGATTTCAGCATATCTTTTACCTGTCCAAAAGAATTAAGCATAACTTCTTAATCCTCATAAAGATGAAGCATATCTTTATTAACCCTTAACTGTCGGCGCGCAACATAAGTCGAGTATAATAAATCTGGACTATCTGGCGGCGCTCGACATAGGTCGTGTGGCAATTTCAGCACGTAATGTTGCTGAGAGAGAGAGACAAGTGGTGGCAGGAGAGTAGCGAGCGTATGACTGCTCCAGACCACCGCGGCGAACCTACTGACACGAATCCCACCTCCTCCCTCCCTCTCTCACTCGCTATATACGGAATTGTATGGGGAAAGTGCCTAATTACATGCTTTTTGCAGTCGCGTTGCGCGGTTGTTGCAAGACAACTAGCCATCATAAAAGGATCGTTATGGTGTCATTGGAAAGCTCTGTTTATGCCCTTTCAGGGATAAATACTTGTTTTACGCTCTGGGTCTTATTTAGGCATCAAAATGATCACGTAAACAGCCCTATTTTGGCTAAAAACACCCCGCTGGGCGGTACATTTAAAAAAAACGCCTAGCCCGCTAATAAGGTGTTAAAGATGAAGTCTTTCAAGTATCCCTTTACACTTGAAACACTAGTAAGATTCAGGCATCTTTTTATCCCATAAAAAGTCTAAGCCTATCTTAATCTCTAATCCGGCTTCTCCCAGAAGCCCTCATAGATCGCCGTCTTGAAGGCCGTGATACCCTATTGTATCAATCAATTGTTTGGCAAATTATCTCGAATCGCAAATCCGTTAATATAACCACCCGAAGGTACAACCGCCGGGTTTTATATGCAATGTCAAACCAATTAGACCTGCCCCAGACCTCTTTGTAAAAAGGTCGCCGGGAGGTAAAGACCAAACAAACAGACAGCATTGTTTCAATGGCTTTGAAAAGCAGAGAAAACCAAGTCCAACAGGTGTCAGCCTGATCACCTAGAAAACTGTGTGGAGCCCCCCTCGACGGAAATAACCCAGGAAGCCTGATCCCAGGCTCGACCATAGAAAACGCAGTTTCTGATGAGCCCTCAAGCGACCAAACTCGTCGGGGTAACTTACCTATTTTAGCTATCCTGACTAAAACTCGGTAAACAAAAACGGTGTTCTCGGAGTAACGAGAAAAACGCCGGAAAGGTAACCCACACTAAACTATACATTACAGGAGGGCGTAATGCATAAAGCAATGAATAACACAGGAAGCCTGATCCCAGGCTCGACCACAGAAAACGCAGTTTCCCTATGAGCCCTCAAGCGACCAAACTCGTCGGGGTAACTTACCTATTTTGAGCCATCCTGACTAAAACTCGGTAAACAAAAACGGTGTTCTCGGAGCAACGAGAAAAAACACCGGAAAGGTAACCCCCACCAAACGAGACATTTTAACACATTTTATACAAAGGGTGTGCGCAAAAATAGGGATACCTGAACAGGAGGGCGTAATGCATAAAGCAAAAACCGGGGCAAAGGTAGCCATGACAGAGACTGGTGGGAGACTTACTCCAGGTTCTGCATAGACCCGCCGGGACCCAGCTCTGGAAAAAAAGAAAATTTCCAGGAATTAATGCTCAGAAGGTTAACCCAAACATGTTCGCACACAAGTGTTAAATAACCCGCCGGGTAACGAGACGTAATACTCAACGACTACAGCTCGGTACGCGGTGGGGTTCCTAAGTAAAAGATTTCAGAATATATTAATTTGTCCAAAAGATTTATGAATACCCTCTGACATAATATATAAAGACCAGCATGGCGTTTATAACTGATTAAGTGTTTCCGGTGGTGTTTGTTTCAAGATTCAATTTTGGAAAAAAAAAACTAAAAAAGACGCCGGCCCCCGAATTATCTCGTAGATCAAAAACTGGGAAGCCTGACAAATATACGAGATCTAACTTCTCCCGAAGTATCTTTTTAGATCGCCGTATGTTGAAGGCGGCGATACAAAACGTATCCCTCAATTGTCTGGTTAACTTACTGAATTGTAAATTCGTTATTCCCATCCCTCCAAGGAGCACCCGCCGGGTGTGAATATTAGTTTAAAAAACGTTAACCCCAATTGTGCCCTAAAGCACCGTATGTTGAAGGAGGCGATACACAATGCATCCCTCAATTGTCTGGTTAACTAAACTGAATTTTGAAAATTCGGGCATCCCACCCTTCCAGGTTGCACCTGCCGGGTGATTTAAAGTTTAAATTTAACCCCAATTGTTCCTAACCCCACTTCTTTGTAAAAGATCGCCGGGGAGGAAATACAACAACAGCATAGTTTTATATTGGCTTTGCAAAACCGAAAAAACTACAAACAACACGTGTCCGTATGAACACTGTTAGATGGGTACAGCCGGGAATCATAAGGAGCCTGAAACAGGCACCCCAGAGATGCAGTCCTGGGGAGCCACAGACACCCACTCGCCGGGGAAACAAGCCTGTTTTTAAACCACGCGTGGCAAAACTCGGCAACCAGCCGGGGTTATCAAAGTGAAACCGAGAAAAACCCGCCGGAAAAAACCCACCCCGTCCAGATACCATCTGAACGCACCACCGGACCGAGGCGTAGCCAAAACACAACTAACGCCGGGCCCAACATAGTCCGTGGAAATAGCCAATACACAACTAAACCAGGACACACATGACACAGTAGTACATATTTAGAAAATAAATCAATAACACTTGTATATGTGGTAAAGCTACGAGAGGCTGGCTAGGCCTAGGCAGACGGATAACATTAACAAGTCGGAATATAAACAAAAAGCACTGAATTATATCACAACAGGAACCACCGCCAACACACCACTGAAGCAAATACTTCCGACAAAGGGAAGAACTGACTCGGGACCCAGAAAAAACTTCACTAAGTGAAGAAAAATACGCTGGGAACGTCAGCAAAAATACGCTACCTCATCAGAAAGATAAAAGGAAGCAAAAACGTGTAATGAAAGCCGCCTGCATCACAAAGCTAGCTAACTGTGAAAAAGTTCACCTGTCCACAACAGGACCACGAGGGTACATCCGAAATAGATGCCCCAAACACACGACCCAAAATACACTGCACTGCGGGCAACCAGCCCAGGGCACTCCTGCTACGCATATCCTAACCTTACTCGATACATCCCGGAGTAAACAAATGAGAAAAAACTCACTAGGGACGCAGCAAATGCGGAACCAGCGGAGCGTGGAGAGACACGTCCGGGCCGGCTGACCGCAGAGCAGAGAAGGAAGAATGACGCCTGAATCAGCGTCTGGTCAAAAATCCACACAAGTACATCCACGATATGATGGAAAGCTTATTGGATAGTTATTCTTATTTTCTTTTTGTTTTTTTTATTTTTTACGATGTTTTTTCGTAGTGAGAACCCAATTCATAATGACTGAAGCCATGAGTGAGGTCGCGTGCGCTCATGATGAAGGCTCCTCAGATTTTAAATGCTCTGCGCGGTAGATTCAAACTACGGCGGATTAGTGTTTGAAGAGGATGCCTTATGTAATAGGCATGTTCGTCAATGATGGAGGGGCCACTAATAAATATATGTTTTGCACTAGCTTTAGGGATTATTAGTCATAGTCACATGAGTCATATTATCATTGGGTGCTTCTAATTATTGAGTTGTTCTTTGTTACTATTTAATGCTAGACAGTGGAAGGTATCTTTAGTCGTTGTCTGAGTTATGTATATGGCGAGTCAAAGCCTGTACGACTTCGACGGAGCTAGGTGCCTGTAACCCTTGTGCATATTTTTCCTTTGCGAGTGTAGCAGTATACGAGCGAAAGGCTTTTGCCTACTCTTGCTCGTATGCTCGCTACCTCTTTGTGAAGTGCCAGGGCAAGACCAGATACTTGAGATCTGGACTTACCAAGAGAGCCTCCTTGTCACTTAACGTAACATAAGGGAAATCTGTTCAAGGGGAGACAGTAGGCTACGAGCATGCTTGCGCTCTGCCTAGCCTCCTGGTACCTTTTTTGCCGCTGCTAGACTTTATTAGTAATAAAGACAGCATTGTGTTTATTAACTTTAACTGTGTATGCTTTAGGAATTCACGTATTATTTTAGCCTAGGTTGATGCTTGGTGCACAACCCAGTATGTCTGTTACTTTGGCTAAGGAAGTACTGTTTTGAGTGGCTATTATTAGTGCTGTCACAGAGTTGTTGCACTCCCTTGTTTTATATATGTGTATCCTACTTATTGGTGTATTTAAGATACACGCTTTGGTGTCCTGCCCCTGCATTATTTCTGTTCTATATTAACGAGCATCTTAGAGCATCAGACGTTTTCAGAAGATTCCATATCTGTTTGCTGTAGGACTAGACATTCAGTGCTTTCATAGAGCATTGAAGAGTTTAGTGTTGAGTACAGACTCACACTAAAGTTAACGTAAGCATATATTTCTTTATTAAATCTTGTTATAGTTTATTCAAGCATTGTTATTACTTAAGAGCATTTTATTAACGTAAAGTACTCCTTTTGTGAGTAGGCTTTGCCGTCACCGGAAGGCCTTTGTAGAAGTGCACTAAAACCCAGTTAATTGATACCCCGTTATCCAGTAGATTAACTCTGGAGGGTTTAATTGTTTTGTTCACCGGCGTAATAGTTCGAGGGTTTGGAATTAGCGTACCGTTGTTGCAGATATAGCCTATCATCTAGTCCATTATTAAGTGCCTTTGTTTATTTCGTAGTGCCGGTCGTAACAATATACATCTTAAGTCTGGTTAAGACTTGGGTGAAGGTCAATAGCGTGTCACAAAGTTGTTGGTTGCACTCCCGGTATAGCTGTAATTGAGTATATAGATTACTGTGGTCGTCCATGTTGAGATGTTGCTTCGTCTGGGGCACCTGGTTGACTGTACAGGTGTGTCTGTGGCACGCCCCTATTATATCATGAACGGTGGCCATCGGCGACGACACTGCGACCAACGTATTGTGGCCGTAGTGCCTTCGCAGTCCGGCCGTGACACAGAATTCTCAGGTCGTCCTCCAGCGGGACTTGTCGTGGCATCAAGTCACCGGCGGCGTCAGGACCATGAGGCGATGGACCCCGTGAATTCGCCGTCCAATCCCCTATCTGCACAATCTGCAGGCGGCGTAACGTGTTGAAACGGCCATCGTGGCCACTCGTACTCCAGATTGATGCCGTCCTGCCTATTTTTTTTGGCCACGATGTTCAGAGTCCATATTTCACAAATGTGTTTACCTGTTCGTCATAGTTCAACAGGTTGGCCGTGAGATCATCACGACCTGTTGAATTATCATCTAATTAGAATGCTAACTGGTTAACCCTTTGTGTACCGACGACGTCTTTTTAATTTTACTCTAGCTATATATAGACGATTTTGTGCAGTTAAAGAATGATCTATGCTAGTAAAATGGCTTAAGTTCGATTGTTCGAAGCCTGTTATATTAATTGCTGGAGACTTTTTAAATTCGGTAAAATCGTTTAATAATAGACAGAACAAAATTACAAGGACAGCGCCGGTACAGAAAGGGAAAATAATCATTATGTCCCAAGAGCTTGGCTGTGGTATCCACACAAGCCTTCTTCTTTTTCTTCTTCTTCTTCTTGAGTCGGACGGTGAGCAGATAAACAAAGGTGTGGAATGTGAACACTCAGAAAGTTATATAGGAGGGAAAATATATTTTACGCAATTTCAAAAGTAGCACTTGTCCGCGCAACTGCAAGGTTCCCAGAGTAAGACACGAGCAAAAGAAATCCTGTAATTGGGAAGTAACTGTTGTAGTTCTCTAGAATATCCCTTTATGTACCGGTGACGTGCTTTTAACTTTAATCTGGCTACATTCAGATGAATCTATACCGTTTAAAAAGAGACCCCAACAATTAACAGGCTTCGAACTATATCCCTTGACCCTTTTTACTACGACAGATCCTTCTTAAGCTGCACACAATCGTCTAAATACAGTATAGCTATAATATAATTAAGAAGACGTCGCCGGTACATAAGAGGTTAACTGTCATAAAAGACAGTATCAGAGAGAGAGAGAGAGAGAGAGAGAGAGAGAAGTTCTAATTCACGGTATTTTGTATTTTTTCTCAAATATTGGCATTGGTTGATTGCAAATGTGTTGTATTTTGATCATATCGTTTTCTATGTTGTCAGCAGCTGACTGCCATCTCAAGTTGCTTGACAGGTCGCTAAATTCCATCAGTTTTATTCTACCTAATTTGTCTCTTGATCTGTGTCATCGACGTAAAGTTGGTGCCCTTAGTCTTTTATTTAAAGTTTTTAACAACCCTCAGCACCCCTTGCATGGGGTTCTGCCTGGGCCCTATGTCCGGGCTCGTGCAACTAGATTCACAAGCAATCTTAATTATCTTGCCATGAGCCGTTTTAAATTTTCTACTACACAGTTTTCACGGTGTTTTGTGCCGGCCATGGTTGACTTGTGGAATAAGTTGCCAAATGAGCTAGTCAATTCAGCTAATATCTCCATTTTTAAGTCTAGAGTTAATGCTTTTTTGCAGCATTAATTCTAATTTTTAAACTTATTTTATTATATTTTATTGTATTATATTTAAGCTTGATATCCTCCACTGCATAATATGTTATCTGTGTTTAATATGTGTATATGTACAGTACAGTATACAGTGTATGTTTTTATTTTTTCCTAAGTTGCCATAGTCTCTCTCCAGTGCCTCCGGGTGTTTTGTGTGGATTGATCTTGATGGTGTTTCTGCACCCTGGTTGGAGACTTCGGCATCTCATATAATAATAATAATAATAATAATATGAGTTACAAATGTAACAGGTCACGATGTGTTAATAAAAAATTGGATCATTATGATAATATATTTAAGCAAACTGATGAAAATATGTTATTTACCTACAAACACGTTTGTCCCCTCCTTCCCCAACCTTCAGACAACTAACAGCTCTTACCCCAACTTTCCTCCATCATCCTCTACCTTCACAACCACACACCTCACAGTGTGCCATCTGTTGACAGAAAGATGCACGTTTGTACACCTAAAATTCTTGAGTCTATGAATATCCCGAGTGACGGTCGAAGCAAGAGAGGCGACAGGACTTTTGCCGCTGACTGTACAACACCTAGACCATACCCTCTAGTAAGCCTTGCACAGCCGCCAACTTATAATAAGGATACGCTCATATAAAATAAAACTGAACAGTAAACTTGTAAGGTTTTTTTCTGGATCCCCTTCTTCTTTATGTTTAGCCCCATTAGTTTTCATCTTAAGACATTCGTCTCATTAATTTGCCGATTTTAAGACCATTTAGGTGGCAAATTTTTCTTGTCGATCGAAAGTGAGCCTGCAATTTAGAAGGAATCGGCCTTTGGCTAGGGAATGTTTTCTACTGAAAAAATGCACAGATTTATTTCGGAGGGGGGCTTTGGGGGTATTATTATGCTTGATGGGGGGAGGGGGTCAATTTATACTCACGACTGTATGATCTGCCAGTAACATTTTAAACATTTGTGGATTTGAATAATCTTGTGAATTTGATAAAATGTTCTCTCTCTCCTCCGACCGTAAACTTATCTCTGTCACCTGTTCTATCTCTCCAGTACGGCCTCCCGATCCTCCCAGCCGGCGGCGATTGTAGCACTTTGGCGCTGCTGACTGGAAGGCTCTTCGGCAGTATTGTTTTTATTTCCCATGGAATGACTTCTGCTTCCATGACAGGGGACCCTCGGAGAGTACATAACTCATTACCGAGGTAATTATCTCGGGCATGGAAGTGTACATTTAATTAATTATCTCTCAGTCTAATGCAAAAACATATCTTGGTTTACTCACGCTTGTTCTACTGCTGTCCGCAAAAAGGAGGAAGCGTACAAACGGTACCGTCGCCTTCAAACTCAAGAATCTCATACTCCTATGGTTTGCCCGGAATCAAGCCAAATTTGTTCTTAACCTCGCCAAACATTCTTTCATCAATAATAAATGCACTGAACTATCCAGGGGAACTACAGGGGAAGAGGGTTGTAGGAACGATAAAAGCAGTAACAAGAAATAGGGTGGTCAGTATGGAAGTGAAGAAGTCCTTGCATGACAGTGTGGTAATCCCGACACTGACTTACGGAAGCGAAGCATGGACGTTGGTTGAGAGACTCAGACCAAGAGTGAGAGCAGTGGAAATGAATTACTTAAGGAGTGCGTGCGGAGTTACATGGAGGGATAGACAGACTAATAAGTAAGAAGGTGTGGTGTGGAGGTAGATGTGCTGGAAAGTGTGAAAAGGAACAACTTGAGATGGTTCGGCCATATGGAACGTATGGAAAGCGAGAGAATGACTAAGAGGGTGTACGAGAGTGAGGTGGAGGGACAGAGAGGGAGAGGTAGACCGAATGAGAGGTGGAAGGATGGAGTGAGGAAGTACATGAACGAAGGCGGTGCTGGTCGGGGGTAGGGGCGTCTACTGACTGGGAGTCTGGCAATTTTTACCCTAGAACGTGTCAGTGGATTTCGTCTGTATTTCATAAGATTTGGACCACGTATAGGGGACCTAACAACTATGAAATTTCCAAAGTTTTAATTCTCTAGGACAATTATTGTTTGAGTTAGGTGAGAATTAGTGTGTAAATTTTGACTTTGGGGTAAAATCTAAGGCTTCGTTAAATGTTGTGGTTTGATTGTTTCAATGCATTGGGGTACTAACAATAGGTTGTAGTTACCATCTGTATTATTTACTTTTTCCATTTTGTATCTAATCATGGAATTAGGTAATTTTGAAATTAGGTACAAATTAGGTAAAATGTCTCAGGTTGCTGTGTCGAAGTGGTTAAGAAATAAAACAAAATGGACAAGGTATTTTGTAGGGAATTCTATGCCCTTTCCAATGACACCAGAATCATTGTTGTAGCATGTTTGGTTGCATCAGAGTAACGCCGACAAGTGAACTTTCTTACGTGAGGTACTAAGGCACGAGAGCTGTTGCAAGCCAGCCGGCCAGCCGCACCCTATCTCTCTCGCGGCTTGGACCACACTGCTCTTTCTCCTCCACCACCACCACACCCTTCGTTGTTACCAGGATTGAGTATCAGACACCGCTAGGAAAAATATCTAAAAACGTCATATTTTCACCAAAAATTCATCTTTTTCGTATTTTTTTTTGGCAGTTCCAAAACCAATGAACCATTTTCTACGCGTCTACGCGACCCGCGACCCGCGAAAATTTGAAACTAGCCCAGAAATAATATGCTTCCAGACGGAATATTGCCTCAGGATTTTAACTGATGATAGAGGGGTGGGTGATGATGCCATATATCGGGTTGCGCAAAATTGCCGTTTTGGACACTAAAAGCATGTTAAAAATTGCCAGACTCCCTTAACCTCTGAAGTGCGCATGGGGGGTAATGAACACCTCTGCCTGTGCGCATGTATTTGAGCTGTTTCCATTACTAAAATATTTATTTTACCATAAATAACATTAATACTTATCCATATGCGCCTATTATAGGTTGATTATAAAGGTATTAACCTGTTACAACAATAAAACAAGTGAAAACAGCGTTTGGATGGTCAAAATCGGCATACAGGCCGGGAGTTACATAATGTATGGCTGAGGCAAGCTCCTCTCCCGCCAATTTTCCCCACGGCTGGAGAGACACTGTCGATCGATACTCTCTCTCTCTCTCTCTCTCTTGTACTCGCTTGCTAACAGTGATGACAATGCCCTGCTTGCAACTCGCTAATGTTAGCACGAAAATATACCACAGAATAAGGGAATAACAGGGAAAATAGGTGATAACTGAAGGAGGGGAGGCAAGTGGGGAAGGAGGGGAGGTAGAGGAGTGATATTTTCAGGGGCAAAAAAAATAAAAAATCGGTGTTTTAAATTTGTTTCTTTTTTCCCGACTCTTAAGAGTCTTCCCGCAGTCCGCCGGGGGAACTCTTAAGAGTCTTCCCACAGTTCCCGGGTTAAGGGCCGCTCTACTGGTAATCTTCTTTTTTATCTTACTAACTCTTGGTCATCCTCCATTCGGGACTTCAGTGAGACTTTTTCTAATGCGCTAGACATATCAAAAGCCTTAGATAGAGTCTGGCACAAATCCTTAACTTCCAAACTACCTTCCTTCGGTTTCTATCCCTATACCTGTGCCTTTATTTCTAATTTCCTTCCCGGCCGTTCCATGGCTGCGGTTGTGGATGGCCACCGTTCTTTTCCTCAACCTATCAACTCCGGTGTTCCTTAGGATTCGGTCCTATCTCCAATTCTCTTCCTATTATTCATTAATGATCTTTTCAACTGCACCTCCAGCCCCATTCACTCATATGCTGATGACTCTACATTGCAATATTCATCTAGCCTTCCACAACATAATTCACAGCAGGAATACCAAAACTCAAGTAAGGAGGCCATAAAGCACCTATCTTCTGATCTCTCTACTATCTCTAATTGGGGCAGATAAAACATTGTTACTTTTAATGCTTCCAAAACTCAATTTTTCCATCTGTCTACTTGTCTCCCCCTTGCAGAAAACTATGATTTATTCTTCAACAACATACAAATTAACCCTTCATCTTCTTTTAATATTCTTGGTGTCTCCTTTTCTTCTGATCTCTCTTGGAAATATCATATTACCCCTCATGCTAAAACTGCCTCTCAAAAGCTGGGTGAGCTCAACCACCTCTGGGGTTTCTTTACCCTTGTACAGCTTCTTGCTCTGTACAGAGGCACAGTGCGTCCATGTATTGATTATTGTTCACACATGTTGGGAGGATCCTCTTACGCAGCACTTCTAGACAAAGTAGAAAAGAAAGCCTTCTGTCTCATTAATTCACGTCCACTCATCAATTTTCTGCAGTCTCTCTCTCTCTCTTTGCCGCAATGTTGCATCTCTCTCACTATTCTACCGCTATTACAATAATCAGTGTTACTCAGAGCTCTCTCAATGTATATCACCCCCTTTTCGTAGAGTAAATAGCATCCGTCTTGCAACATAATCCCACCCCTACTCTGTGCAACTCGCCAACCCAAGAGTGCAATGGTATTCTCAATCTTTGTTCTATTCAAAAGCTGAGAACTTTAACTATCTCCCAGAATCAATCTTTCCCTCATCCTATGACTCAAATTGCTTCAGTGTCCGTGTGTCCAGGAATTTTGGCTCGAACGTCCCTTGATCTTGGCCCTGTCACCGTTTCAACTATGTGGGAAGCACTCGTCACGGGCAGTTCTGCCTTTGTTCACCCTCACTCACATAGAAAAATACAAATATATATATAAACAGTCATCTCCCTCGTGTATCACCAAGTGCCACCTATCCTGCTCCAAACCACGTTTATAGGGCATGTTGAGGTGAAGTGACTAATATCAACTATACCTAACCCTAACATCACCTCGATTCAATCGCATTAACCTATTACAACAAAGTATTAAGTACGATACCCAATCACAATAACTGGCTGTGCAAAACAATAAAGTAGCTTGTTTCATTGCCCATCACTAATTAATTGGCGTAAATAGTATATTTTCTTAATGAAATTTCAAATTAAATTTGTCGAAATAAACTGCAATATGTCGAACACTGTGCAAGCAAAGCCAATGCATGTGGGAAATGGCCAATTTCAAGTGATAAATGACTTTCGAAGCGTTTGTTCTTCGTTTCGAAATTTCGAATTTCGTTCGTTCAATTATTTTTAGCACTGCCGATTCACCTCGAACAATTACGATTTCTATAGTAAAATATATGATTGGTATTAAATACGTCATTTAGGGTCGATAAAACGTCGTTTCCCACATAAAAAAAGTGTATTTTCTCCCAGACATCACGCAAGAAGTATGTCTTGACTCAATGGCCAACATTCCTCACGTCCTTGCTCTGAATGAACTAACATTTTATGGCTAATGGAAGCTTGAGTGCCTGAACAATGGTGAGCATGCTGCCCCTTTCTCACCACCCACACGTGCATGAAGCTATTCAGGGTTTCACGCTTTCTGCCACTCTTTTCACGCTCTCTACCCCCCTTCTAACGCTTCTTTCCCCTTTCTAACACTTCTGTCCCCTTTCGAATGCATTTATTCTCTCTTCACACGCTCCTGTCCCCTTCTCACGCTTATGCCCCCTTTCTGAAACTTATGTCCCCTTATGACGGTTATGTGCTCCCCTTCTCACGCTTCTGTACCCCTTCTCACGCTTATGTCCCCCTTCTCACTCTTGTGTACCCCTTATCATGATTCTGTACCCCTTCTCACGCTTATGTCCCCCTTCTCACTCTTGTGTACCCCTTATCATGATTCTGTACCCCTTCTCACACTTATTGACCCCTGCTCAAGCTTCTACCCCTGTTCAAGCTTGTTCCCCTTCTGACGCTTCTGCCCCCTCCTCACGCTTCTGCCCCCCTTCTCACTCTTCTGTTCCCATTCCCACGCTGCTTTTTTTTTTTTTTTTTTTTTTTTTTTCTATGTGATTGAGGGAGGCAAAAGGCATAACTGCCTATAGCGAGTGCCTCCCCCATAGTTGAAAGAGTGACAGGGCCAAAATCAAGGGACGTTCGAGCCAAAATGCCTGGACACACGGAGTTTGAAGCAATTTAAGTCATAGGAAGAGGGAAAGACTGATTCTGGGAGAGAGTTCCAGAGCTCAGATGTTGAGTAGAAGAAAGTTTGAGAGTAACGTTTCACTCTTGGGTTGGAGAGTTGCACAGAGTAGGGGTGGGATTGAGTTGCAAGATGGGTACCACGTGCCCTACGTAAAGGAGGTGGTATGCACTGGGATAGCTCTGAGGAACACTGATTATTATAGTAGCGATAGAATAGCGAGAGAGATGCAACATTGCGGCGGAGAGAGAGAGATTGCAGAGAGTTGGTGAGTGGACGGGAGTTAATGATACGAAAGGCCTGTACCCATTCTCACGCTTCTGCCCCCCTTCTCACTCTTCTGCCCCCTTCTCACGCTTCTGCCCCCCTTATAACGCTTCTGCCCCCCTTCTAACGCTTCTGCCTCCCTTCAAACGCTTCTGTCCCCCTTCTCACGCCTCTACCCCCCTCCTCACGCTTCTGCCTCCCTTCAAACGCTTCTGCCCCCCTCCTCACGCTTCTGCCCCCCTCCTCACGCTTCTGCCCCCTCCTCACGCTTCTGCCCCCTTCCTCACGCTTTTGTTCCCCTTCTGCTCCCCTTCTCCCTCCCTTCTCACACTTCTGTCCCCCTTCTCACTCTTCTGTCCCCCTTCTCACTTTTCTGTCCCCCTTCTCACTCTTCTGCCCCCCTTCTCACGCTTCTGCCCCCCTTTTCACGTTTCCCCCCACTTCTAACACTTCTGCCACCCATCTCACGCTTCTGCCTCCCTTCTCACGCCTAAGGTTTCGGGAGACTCAGGGAATAGCCTGAATTCCATTTTCTCTCCCAGGCCTTGGTAGCTGGATACATATCTTTCTGCCTCACACATCAGGGGTATCAGGAAAACCCTCTTTATATAACATACACATCCAACTTCACGACATTGCCCTACATCGCTATCCTCTATCCATAAAACACTACTCTTCCCACTACATATCATACATGTAACACCATACACCTTTACCTAATAAATCATGGCAGTACAATTGTTAAGAGCAAACCTGGTGGTCCCTCGGATATCCACCCCCGGCAGGGTTGGGTCATCGACACAGGGCCCTCCCGGTCGTCATCCTGCGACTGTGTCAAGAGCGTTGCAACGTCCCAAAGCTGCTCGTCGGTGCAGCTTTTTCTTCAGCAATATAAGGGGACTTCACTCTAACATCAATTCTGTACACCAATTTCTTCAAGCAGAATCCCCTACTCTCCTTTTTTTGACAGAGACTCAAGTAACATCCACATCTGACACGTCTAGATTTAATTTTCCAGGTTATCAACTGCTCCAAAATTTCAGACCTAAAGGAGGTGTATGTTGCTTCGCAAAATCTGAAATTGCCGTGGAGGAGGTTACTAGTTTCAATTGTCCCTATTTTGATTATTCTATATACAAATTAATTTCTGCTGGTAAATTTAAATACATATGTTGCATCTACCGTTCCCCAAATACTCCTCCAGAGCAAAGTCTTTTTGATTCTCTGTCCTCACAACTCAGTGTCCTCAACTTAAATGCTTCTTCTGAAATCACTGTGTTGGGTGATTTTAATGTCCATAATGTTGAATGGCTCACTCATTCAGCCAGGACTGATGATGCTGGTCTTGAATGTGAGCTATTTGCAGACTCATTTAATCTCACTCAACTAGTCAACCAACCCACCCGTCTACCAGATAATCCTAATCATAATTCCCACCTACTGGACTTATGTTTAACAACCAATTCAGAAAATTATGATGTTACAGTGAGGTCCCCGCTTGGATCTTCTGATCACTGTCTGATACAGGCCACCTGTCTATCACCTACCACACCTTCCCACTCTGAACCTGTTTTGGTGACTAAATGGCATTACGATAGGGCAGACTGGGAGGGTCTTCAAGGTTTCTTTATTGATATTCCCTGGACCTCTTTCTTTTCTAATGATGCACACTCCACCTTGAGCCACATACAACATTTTGTAAAAATTGGAATGAAAACTTTTATTCCTCATTAAAAGTACAGTACAAGATCTAATTCACCTAAATGGTTTGACCATAATTGCGCTAGAGTAACTGAACAAAAAGCAATAGCCTACAATGCATACACAAGATCAAAAACACATGAAGCCTTTAATTACTTTAGAAACATCAGAAATCATGCCAAAACTATAATAAACCTAACTAAATCAAACTTTCTCCACAAGCAGGCAAATAAACTTCTAAATAATCCAAATGATAACAAAATATTTTGGTCTACTCTTAACTCATTCAAATCTAACTTCACTACTGCTTCATCCATTCCACCATTAAAATCTCCGACTGGCAATCTTGTAAGTGACCCACGAGGTAAAGCTAACCTTCTTGCGGATATTTTCTCCACCAACTCAACCTTAGATGAAATAAATCAAGAAGCCCCTGTACTTAATTTTAATTCGCCTGAAATTCCCTCACTTAAGATCCACACCAGACATGTCAAAACTATATTGCAGAATCTCTCAGTAGATAAGGCTCCTGGTCCAGATGAAATTCCTCCAATAGTACTTAAAAATTGCTCCTTGGTGCTCGCTCCTGTATTGGCAAACAAATTCCGTCTGTGTACTCATACCTCATGCTTCCCAGTACCCTGGAAAGAAGCAAACATCCATCCAGTTCCTAAAAAAGGTGCCTCTTTAGATCCATCAAACTACAGACCAATAGCTATAACTTCCACTCTTGGTAAAGTCTTTGAAATTATATTAAATAATCACATAATTAAGCATCTTGAGAATAATAAATTAATCAGTGATAGGCAATATGGTTTTAGACGATGTCGATCAACTGCAGACATTCTTTGCCTTCTTACGCATCAAATCAACCAAGCTTCAGACCAACATGGTGAAACACATACAATAGCACTGGATATATCAAAGGCATTTGATAAGAGTCTGGCATCAATCCTTATTGTCGAAGATGTCACACTACGGCCTTGCATCATTAGTTCCACTAATTTCTTCTTATTTTCATAACAGAAAAATATGTGTAATAGTAGATGGCCTTTATTCTCAATTTCACTCAATAAATGCTGGTGTTCCCCAGGGATCAGTTTTGGCCCCAACTCTATTCCTCATTCATATCAATGATCTCATATCTACCACTCATAATCCAATACATTCCTACGCAGATGACTCAACACTCCACAGTTCCTTCACATTTACCAATTCTTTCACCCAACCCGATCCTATAAATTCAAAAATAAACACTGCAATTTCTCTGAACCAGGACCTTTCTAGAATTAATGAATGGGGACAAAAGAATCTAGTTTCCTTTAATGCACAGAAAACCAAGTACATTCAATTTTCTAACCGACAGAATCTCACTGACTCCCATATATTTTTTAATGATGTAAATATTCCCACTTCCCATAGTATTGACATTCTCGGTGTAACATTAACTACTAACTTGAGCTGGACACATTATGGTAGAGGCATTGCTAAGATTGCCTCTAAAAAACTGGGACTCCTGTACAGAGTTCGAGAATTCTTCACTGACGAGCAGTTGGCCGTAATATATAAAAGTCATGTGCGTTCTCAGATGGATTACTGTTCACCTCTGTGGAGTGGAAGTGGAGTGGTTGCATTGAGTCAGTTGGACAAAATTCAAAATAAAGCTATTAGATTAATCAGTAACCCTGCAATCACACAGGACCTTCCTACATTACCCATACGAACAAACGTTGCATCCCTTGCATTATTCTACAGATATTTTCACAGCAATTGTTCCGAGGAACTTGCTTCAATTGTGCCGCCTCTCCACATCTTACCCTGTAGAACTAGGGCAGCTGAGAGCGCCCATGAATTTACACTTTCTCCTCCACAATGCAGAACTTCTGCTTATCAAAATTCATTTATCCCCAGAACTACTACTCTTTGGAATTCACTTCCCTGGAGTTGCTTTCCACAAACTTACAATCTACAAAAGTTTAAATCCAGTTGTTGCAAACATTTTATGAATGGAGGATGCCTTTAGGCACATGGACCTTTTTGTTTTATCTGTGTTTTTCCTTCCTCCGTTCATTGTCTCTTTAAAAAAAAAAAAAAAAAAAAAAAAAAAATCCTTCTCACTCTTATGCCCCCTTCTCTCGCTTCTGCCCCTCTTCTCACGCTTCTGCCCCCCTTCTCACGCTTCTGCCTCCTTCTCACGCTTCTGCCCCCCTTCTCACGCATATTCCCCCCTTCTCACGCTTCTGCCCCCCTTCTCACGCTTCTGTCCCCCTTCTCACGCTTCTGTCCCCCTTCTCACTCTTATGTCCCCCTTCTCAAGCTTCTGTCCCCCTTCTCACGCTTCTGTCCCCCTTACACGCTCCTGCCCCCTTCTGACGCTTTTGCCCCCTCCTCACGCTTTTGCTCCCCTTGTAACGCTTATGCCTCCCTTCTCACGCTTCTGCCCCCTTTTCACGCTTCTGCCACCCTGCTAACACTTTTGTTTCCCTTTCACTCTTCTGCCCCCCTTCTCACGCTTCTGCCCTCCTCACGCTTCTGCCCCCTTCTAACACTTCTGCCCCCCTTCTCACGCTTCTGCTCCCCTTCTAACGCTTATGCCTCCCTTCTCACGCTTCTACCACCCTGCTCACGCTTCTGTCTCCTTCTACCCCTCTTCTCACGCTTCTGCCCCCCTTCTCACGCTTCTGCCCCCTTCTCACGCTTCTGCCCCCCTTCTAACGCTTCTACCACCCTTCTCACTCTTCTGCACCCCTTATCACGCTTCTGTACCCCTTCACACGCTTCTGCCACCCTTCGGCTCCCCTTCTCACGCTTCTGTACCCCTTCTCACGCTTCTGCACCCATTCTCACGCTCCTGAGACGAACAATTACGGGGGAGGTAGCTTATTTCTCTTGGGTCCCTTCTCCTCATGTTTAGCCCCATTAATTTTGAGATACAGGCTCGCTTTTGCTCGCCAGCCACAAGATCGATACATTAATGACACGAAATATCTTGATATAGATAAGTGATGGGTCAAAATATCTTGATATAGATAAGTGATGGGTCAAAATATCTTAAAATCGACAATATAATGGGGCGAACGTCTTACAATTTCAAAACTATTGGATCTAAACATGAGGGAGAAGGGGCTCCAGAAAAAGCAACTACCTCCCGCATAACACAAACCAAACGTACCACAGTTTTGTTACAGTCTGTTATAAGTGTTCTTTCTTACACTCAAACCTTTTAAGGGGAGATGGGCTGATTTTTGTGGCCCCCTTCTCTCTTGTGTTTAGCCACATTAGCTTTCAGATTTGAAGATGTTTGTCCTATTAGTTTGTCGGTTTTAATACCTTTCGCCCCATTGTCGAGTTGTCAATTTTATAACCATTCATGCCATTTAGATGTTGAAGTTCTTCTGGCGAGTGTTAGCTAGCCGGAAATTTTAAGAGGAATCAATCGTCGGCAGAGACATTTTTCTACCGAAAAATGTACAAATATATTTTGAAGGGAGGTCTAAGGAGTGTTTTTCTAAGCTTGATGTAGGTATAGTGAGGAAACTAAAAAATAAAGAAATACATGAATTAATAAACCAACAAATATGGCCCATCTCCCGTTAACAGTGTATTGTACTGCAAGTGTGGGTTGAACATTGTTCTCTTTCAGATCCTACCCAGACTAAAAGCCCCTTAGACCTTCCATTCAACAGGTAGTGCGAGCAGAGTGAGTATTGATCTGATACAAGTTACCTTATACAGTCGTAGTTATTACTGTGCTTGTGTTTAACCCCTTCTGTACCGGCCACGTCTTTTTAATTATACTTTGGCTACTATTAAACGATTATATTCAGCTTAAAAAGGGCCTCCAGCAGTTAACAGGCTTCGCACTATATCACTTAATAATTTTTATTACACAGATCCTTCTTAACCCCTAAGTGTCGGCGCGCAACATAAGTCGAGTATAATAAATCTGGACTATCTGGCGGCGCGCGACATAGGTCGTGTGGCAATTTCAGCACGTAATGTTGCTGAGAGAGAGAGACAAGTGGTGGCAGGAGAGTAGCGAGCGTATGACTGCTCCAGACCACCGCGGCGAACCTACTGACACGAATCCCACCTCCTCCCTCCCTCTCTCACTCGCTACATAATGAATTTAATGGGGAGAGTACCGAATTACATGCTTTTTGCACTCGCGTTGCGCGGTTGTTGCAAGAAAACTAGCCGTCATAAAAGGATCGTTATGGTGTCATTGGAAAGCTCTGTTTATGCCCTTTCAGGGATAGATACTTGTTTTACGCTCTGGGTCTTATTTAGGCATGAAAATGATCACGTAAACAGCCCTATTTTGGCTAAAAACACCCCGCTGGGCGGTACATATAAATAAACCGCTAGCCCGCTAATCTAGTGTTAAACTGCGCAAATCGTCAAAATATAGCTAGAATAAAATCTAAAAGATGTCGCCGGTACAAAAGGGGTTAAATGGATACAAATATTTGGAGTGTGTTTATATTTATATATGTTTTATATTAAACAAACATTATAGATGTACAGTATAAGACTGTAGTGTAATGTAAATAGATTTACATTCATCCATCAATTTGCATGGATTTATTTACCTGCTAAAGATAATAAGGAGACCACTAATTTTTACGAGTGACTGTTGCGTTGACCATTCAAACATACCATTACAAGAATATCTGACACTGGGTGATGTATAAACACGCAGGCAGGCACGAGCTCACATGTTTTTACGAGTGACTGTTGCGTTGACCATTCAAACATACCATTACAAGAATATCTGACACTGGGTGATGTATAAACACGCAGGCAGACACGAGCTCACATGTTTTTACGAGTGACTGTTGCGTTGACCATTCAAACATACCATTACAAGAATATCTGACACTGGGTGATGTATAAACACGCAGGCAAGCACGAGCTCACATGTTTTTACGAGTGACTGTTGCGTTGACCATTCAAACATACCATTACAAGAATATCTGACACTGGGTGATGTATAAACACGCAGGCAGGCACGAGCTCACATGTTTTTAAGAGTGACTGTTGCGTTGACCATTCAAACATACCATTACAAGAATATCTGACACTGGGTGATGTATAAACACGCAGGCAGGCACGAGCTCACATGTTTTTTTTTTGCTTAGCTCGTCAAGTTAGATTAAAAGTTTAAAAATATACGCACGTGTCCATAACTGTATACACGCCACACATGCTTATATATATATTGAAGAGCGTGTGGAGGTGAAGTACATGTAGAACATACACACACATACATATAATGAGCTTAGCTCGCATTGCGTGGATTCCCCTTGACGAACAAGTAACTGAGTAACTGAGTAACTGAGTACAGCACACACTCACACGCATAATGACAGTTAATTTGGCTGCCATCCAAGTAATACACCGTCTATTATTACTATATACAGTATACTATATATGTAAGTATGTACGTCATACTCAGGCACATACCTCATAGTCGGTACCCAGGGTTTCAATTATTGAATTCCCGATCGTACACATGTTCTGCTTCTCGCAAAGATTATATATATGTGAGTAAAAATAGTATATTGAATTTTGAGTGTAGTATTATACTTAGCTGTTATATAAGAAGGTAAGCTAACTACTGCATAGCAAGGAACTCTCCTCCTAATTCAATAATACTGTATCTACTTTCATGAATAGAATCTCAGAGAGGAAATTAATTTATGTAGGGAACTGTACACCTCCGACCACACTGGCTGTATATCCTTGAACTCCTTGGGTTATTATTAGATGTTCACGAAAATTTCATATACACATTCAAATGGTCATAACGGTAATTAACCCCTTGAGTACCAGCGACTCAAGTTATGCGTCGCCTATACATGTAACGCTAAACCTCAGCGACGCAATGGTTGCGTTCGCGTTAATTTATCTTGTCCTATGACACCTAGAAGGTTCAGGTTTGTATGGGTACTGCTTTAGAATCCCACGCAACAATACCGATGGTTGGAAACCCTACAAGTCCAGCCGTGTGCGTATAGGGACGCGCTGGAGTGATTTTCTAGTATTTTGTCTACCCATTTCCCCATGTTAATTGCGACTTTTCGCCGACCCGCAGGACCCCTAAATGAACTAGGTGAGCGTTTTTTTGGAAGATTTTCTTTAATTATCTAACCCATCCCTTGTGTTTTCAGGAAAAAACAAAATAAAAACCTGGCGGTCACTCGTTGTACATTTATTATAAATCAGCTGGTGCTCAGCGGGTTAAAGAACACCCCCTTCTTAACATTAATCCTCCAATACAAACCCCAATGTACTTGAATACAAAAATGAAAGCATATGGTCCTCCAGGGTTTCGAACTCGGGACACCACACCCAGAACATAGGCATCTAAACCAATTCACCACCAACACATTGATCTTACTCGATCTTTAAAATCAATGACAATGGGCAAATTGTATAATCACACTTGAACTTATTTACTATGCATTCATATTTAATCAGATTTACAAGGTTAGTAGTTATGTATATGCTTATCATACTGATTTCACTTCAGCTTACCATTCCTAAGGATAAGGTCAAGAACAAAGGTCACTGATCAGAAAACTAATGGGCACATGACATATAGGCAGTCTTCTGAAATGCCAATTCATCGTGTTTTAGTTCTTTGACTCTAATAGGGATAAGTACATTGATTAGAGGTTCCAGTTAACATGTAATACTTAAAAGAAACCAGAGAGGAATTTGACTATCAATTTTCATATTGTTTCTCTCCTAGGGACTGTTCACAATTCTATAAACATATAAATAGTATAGGTTCATATAATGTATAACATAGTACGTATATGGAAGATAAATATATCAAAGTTATTCAAAATGGCTGAAGAAGAATTCAATGTTCTTAAATATAAATGTGAAAAAGACTAAGGATATAATTATTGGATACAAAACACCATCTGAGGAATAGCACTTTATTGACAACTTTCGCAGATGGCTTCATCAGGTCACTGATAATTATTGATTTTCGAATTGGTAATAAATAAGTTCCAGATCAAATTAAGGGGAGATGGGTGTATTTAGTTTATCATTTATGTATTCTTATATTATTGTATTAGTTTCCTCCCTAGACCTATATCAAGCTTGAAAAAACATTCATAAGATCTCCCTTCTAGATTTATAGGTATATTTTTTGGTAGAAAAATGTCCAGGCCGAAATCAGGTTCTTCCAAAATTACAGGCTCACTATCGTTCGCCAGGAAAACTAATCAACACCTAAATAGCATGAAACGTCTTAATATTGACAAAGAAATTTGTCGAAAGTTCTTAAAATCGACAAACTAATGGGCAGAACATCATGAAATCTGAAAACTAATGGGGTTAAATTCGAGGAAGAAGGGGGACCAGAAAAACGACCCATCTTTCCCTAAAATCGGCAGTGAATATGTTGACAGGATTCATGGGTACGTACAAGTATCTGGAAATCGATGACAGGTTAAGGGGAGATGGGCCTTTTTCTGGTCCCCTTTCTTCCTCGTGTTTAGCCTCATTAGTTTTTGCGATTATAAGACGTTCGTTCCATTAGTTTGGCGATTTTCAGACCTTTCTCCCTTTTGTTTTGTCAATGTTAAGACCATCCGTACCCTTTAGGTGTTGTGGGGAATATATATACAGTAGATAGGTTAAAGTATTAAATCACTGGTACACGAATTAATCTCGACGATAAGTTAAATAATATAATTACCAATATGAAGATTTCTATGGGTGGCTTCCTGTCCTCTTACACACGGCTAATTCATATGAATGACATGTAGGAATGTTCACATAATACAACATCAATACATTATGAACTTAGCTTAGAGGACTGGTGGTGTAGGACTGAAGATATATATATTAATAGTGGTAGCACATGGTGAACTATAGGTTCAGTCATGGCCGGAAGGAGGAGTGATTGTTACGGTCGATTTGATAAGACTAAGGGCCGGCGCTATATCGCTTCGCGAGATTACATATGACTGCCGGCTCATAATATTTCTAACCTATGATTTAGTTTCATGATACATCTAGAGCTGATGTATATATTTATGCATTACAGTTAATATTTAACCTACAATTAATAATACACTACAGTACATAAGGTACTAGCCGAAATTGTACTTACTATACAATACCGCCAAATTCAAATACCCAATTGGACTCAAAACTGTCGGGATCATCATACACAAATCCCGACATACTGCCCGCCACCAAAACAAATATACAGTAGCTATATAGAAAAAAAAGGGATATCAAAGATTCAAAGATCACCTGGGTTAATCTTAGATCTCCAAAGATCCAAGGAACTCATAGCCACCCTCCTTTTGGGGCGAGCGCCACTGGAAGCCAGAGAGGATCATCCTTCCTATTATCAACAGCTCCACCCTGAGGAGCACTGTTACCAGCACTCCCCTGTGGAGGTATATCAGTAGAGATACCGGTAACATCAGGCAGTTCTACATCCTGCTCCAAGGTATATAACCTTATGACTGGGCGAGCAGTAATCCCAGACGAAGTCTGTAATCTAGCAGCCCTAATATGACCATCAATGCCCTGGAACAAATGGACAATCTTACCAAGCTTCCAATATAATCCAGGATGCTCATCATGAATCGATACGATATCCCCGATACGAGGCCACCGTTGATTCGTCCCCTTGATTATATTAGAGTGACGTTCGCGAAAAGACAGGAAATATTGTTGTGACCACCTCTTCCATAAATCGTCTGACACCTTGTTCATATATTGGAAGCGACGATGTGTGGCGTCAGCATCGCCGAACGTAGGGTCTTGTAGATCGTCGTTGGTTACTGACGACCTAGGATAGGGATCAAGGTTTCGTCCACGTGTTAGCATGAAAGGCGAAATGGGTAAGAGATCATCAATATCTGCCGAGGTATAGGTCAAGGGCCTGTCGTTGACTGACATCTCAATCTCCGTCAAGACTGTTTGCAACTCTTTTTTGTTCACCAGGGCCCTCCCTAATACCTTCTACATGGCAGACTTGACAATACCTATGGTCCTCTCTCAAATCGCCCCGAGCCACGGTGCACGTGCTGGTATGAATTTCCATTGACAACTCTTTCCAGTGAGGGTAGACACAACCTGCGGGTCATCCATTATATTCTGGAGATATTTAGAGGCCCCGCCAAAACAAGTCGCATTATCGTTCAGAATCATTTGAGGGAAACCGTTGCAACCTGTAAAGCGTCTTAGAGTATGTAAAAAACCCTCACTGGATAAGTCGTCATTTAATTAAATGTGAATCGCTCTGGTTACCGCATATGTGAAGAGTACGGCATATGCCTTAGTGATATTACCAGGCGATTCCCTAATTTGAATCGCTCCTGTATAGTCTACCCCGGTTACCTGAAATGGTTCAGTCCTTTGTACACTGAACTCAGGCAAGGTAGGTAGATCAACTGGGGAGTAAGGCTTACCCTGTAATCTTTTACAGAAAGTACAGCTATTGTGGATCCCTTTAAATAGCTTGTCGCATCTTAGAGATCCACCAACGTTGTCACATATAAGCTAGATTATAATTTACGCCAAAATGTAGGCAGATCCCATGGCATTTGTGAATCAACAGTTTGGTAATCAAATGAGAGGAGCTAAGGAGGACAGGATATTTCGCAGAATCAATAATGTTCGCTTTCTGGATCCTGCCTCTACACTTAATTAAGCCTCCTTCCATATATAATCCTAGCTGCCTCATTAAGTTTGAGGGTTTGGCCTTTAACTCCTTGTTCAGTATTTCATGTTCAGTAGGATATGATTCCCTTTGTACTAAACATGTTAACTTTGTTTCTGCTGATCTAAATTCATGGAGTCTGATTTGCTTCGAATCTTCACCAAGGAAAGACCCGTGAACCCGACTTCTCATGTTGTTAATGAAACGGTATATCCATGCAAATATCCGTAATACTTGATCATAGCTGCCATAACGTTCCCACTCTACCAACTTGTTATTCTGATGTGTAGTATTCACAGTCGAACTACTTTACACATCATCTTGGGGCCGACTTGAAGGATCAGATATGCAATCCCTGAAACCCTGTGGCCAACGAGTTGGGGAAGTAAGCTACGTGGGTCCTTGCCACCAAATAGAGTATGACAACAACTGTTGCGCCGAGATCCCCCAGGAAATTATGTCACCGGGGTTATCCTTGGAACTCACATAGCGAAAGATAGCTGTAGAAACTAAGTTACGTATCTCATCAGTGCGATTTGAAACATAAACAGGTAGCACCTCCTGGCTGTGTACCCAAGAAAGTGCAATTTGACTGTCGCTCCAGACATAGACGTTATCAATTTGTAGTATGTCTGTATAAGCATCCAGTGTAAACTTTATTAGACGAGCTGACAGAAGCAATGCAGTAAGCTCTAATTTAGGAACTGTAATTTTCTTAATAGGTGCTACTTTGGCCTTTGCTATAGCCAGTTTCGCTTCACTACCATTGCATAAGTATATGGCAGTACCGTACGCACTATTACTGGCATCAGCAAAGGCATGTAGATCCACCTGTTGACCACCTATAACTTGACGATCACGTTGGACCTTGCAACATGTGGAAAGGTCCGACCGAATTAAATGCCAAGTATCTTGCAGCTCAGTCGAGAGTGGTGTGTCCCAATCTAGCTTTAGCCGCCACAGTTGCTGTAAAAACATATGAGCACGAATAGTTACAGGCAGCAAATAGCCTAGGGGATCAAACAACCTTGCAGACAAGCTTGAGCAGCTTCGCTTGGTCATAATCTCACTGTCGGATGGAGTGTGACAGAAGGATATACAATCTGTGGTAGTGTCCCATTTGTGGCCTAAAAACTTCACCGCACTATTCTTAGTAGTTACACCGTCAGAAGCAAATTGACCTTTCAAAAGATCACTATTAGTGGCCCATTCTCTCAAATATAAATGAGCCTTGGCTAATATATCGCGGATCTCCCAGCATCTTTTGAGCAATAAATCTTCATCGTCTCCAGTGCCCTGAAGACTTTCCACATAGATCTCCTTCTTGATCTCATTCTTGAAGTCAGGATCTACTCCAGCCTCCTCAAGATGTCGCAAGATAGTAGCGTTGAGAAGGAACTGGGAACAGGTCGCTCCGAATAAGACGACTCTGAATCTGTAGACCAGAACTCTGAATCTAGATCCCTTGGGTCTCGTGGCCATAAAAATCTTGTGGAATCCCTGTCTTCACGATGGAGTTGAAGCATCAGGAAGGCCTTCTAAATATCGGCAACCCATGCAAATTTATGACATCTAAAGTGTAACATAATTTGCACGAGATCAGAGACCAGGGATGGACCCGTATAGAGACAATCATTCAGGCTATAAGAGCGATCACTGGATTTAGCTTAGCAATCATATACAATACGAACAGGAGTGGTGGAACTGTCCTTTTTTATCCCATGGTGAGCAAGGTAATGAATGTTTTCCCCATACTCTCCGGGATCTATTCTTTCAACAAATCCACGTTGTACCTGCTCGTTAAGTACTGCTGCATAAGTCTCGCAATAATTTGGATCCTTGACAAACTGCTTCTGATGGCCCCATAACCTACCAAGCGCTAGATTGAAGTTTGTAGGTAATATACTCTTATTGTCATTCCAAGGGAGCTTTACCACATATTGGCCCCTGCCAGAATCATACGTTACAGTTTCTTCGTACGAGCTCAACGCTAGCTTGGACTCCCGATCAAGTTCATGTGGGTCAATTCCGATATTATCTAAGTCCCATAGCTTATCTATATTAGTGCATGGATTATCAGGAATAGTAGACCTAACGTATTTGTCAATGGGGCATACTGCTACTTTAAGGACCGTAACTACCTCCACCTTTGTGTCTTGAGAAGAAGTTGCATAGGATCCGGAAATGGCATAGCCTTGTATTGTGGGGAGTATTATCAGCTTATCTATCTGCCGATATCCAGGGTGAACCAAGTCGTAGTAATAATCAGCTCCGACCAGTAGCATAATTCCATTGTTAAGGGGCGGTTACATTAATTGGTCTTAATTCGGCCGTTTTAGCTTCCCGTCATGCTACAAATACATCACAATCACTATGATAAAGCTGAGCATATATATAAACCAAGGTAAGTGTGACTATATTGCTCGCTATTACCTAAAACAAGCGACATAAATCCACGTCTGGTGGTAAAAGTGGAAGTCCGTGGAAGCAGCAGCACGCTCATGATTGGATATCTTATCAGTACCCTGATCATATATTTAGTATCTATATTGTTACTTATTTACCCATTAACCCTTGTCTAGCGGGGGGTCTGTGGCCGTTTTGGGCCTTTTCAGGCCATTCTGACTGCTATATCAACCATCAGCATGAAAGGAACTGTATTGTGCCGAAAACTAGGCGGAAATCGCTACACAATGACACCACATACAGCTACGTAGCACTCGTGGAGCCCTGACAGTGTTACCTCAAAGATGGAAGTTTAGCAGATTTTGCTACATTGTTCACTTTTAGCGAACTATTGGTCACACTGTCATCCTCCCGTACGGTGGGGGAACTGGAGTTAGTGTGGGCCGGGAGGCCACAGATGTCGGACGTATGGTTCATTACTGTTCCACCCATTTTCACTCGATTTTCACCCATTTTTCACCCATTTTTTGCCAGTTTCTTTAACTCGACTTATGTTGCGCGCCGCTCTTTAAGGGACTGGATATGTTTAAGTAATTTTAATGATTACTTAATAAATTACAATGCTATTCGAATCTAAAGAGCTATTAAATATCACAGGAAACACAATAATAACATACACATCATAAAGTAAACACAAGCAAGATAAAGAAATGGTAAGCACAGGAAATAAGCGAGAGAGTAGACTGCCTGTCTAGGGCTGACCGGCTAAGCCAATCACAGGCCATGATTTATGTATTGCACATTTAAAATAGGCAGTGACGGCATTCCTTCCCTTGCTTGTGTATACTCTATTATATGTACAACTGTATGGGTTCCATGTGGTATTTATAGCTCTTAAGGTTCGGATATCACCTATCACATTATCATTATAAAAATTAAAACTTATATAGTTTAATATATATAAACTGTATATGGAATATATATTAATAGGCGTACAGAAGAAATGTATTTCTACGACATAGCCTATTAATTCACGTCAAACACTATACCGTTTACTGTATATTTAGGCTACTAAGTTATTTAAAGATATGTACTATACATATATATATATAACTATATATAACCACGTCGCACTGGTGATGGGCTGGTCTATCAGAATGAGAGTTGAGTGTTCTCTGCCATACCCATAGCTTACTCTGACTGTTCCTTTTACTTATATATTTCCTAGATCTCAAGTGACGGCGTCTTTTCCGTGGATTGACCTCCCTACTGCCAACCCTGGCAGATTGGGAGCCAAAGCGTCACATTTTTCCTTTGCCCCTCAACTTTCCCTTTATAATTGCTGAGGGGCACAGGGCCTTGGGTGGAGCTTTTGTTTCCCGTGCGTTTTTGCACCCTCCTCAGCTCCCCGCCTTTGAGTGGCTTCGGTCACCTGGGCATTTATTAGTGGTAAGCTGGGAGGGTTCTGTGGGGGCGCTCGGTTATGGCCTTGGCCTTGCTCGGGACCTTGGGGCTGCTCGGCCAGACAGCCTGAGGAACAGCAGCAACAACAACAACCACGTCGCATTAACCGAACCTAACACTGGTCAACAAACACAATTTTTGTTTTCTGGCATGGAAACTTAGAGCAGTTTTAGACTAATTTTGGGGTGCTGAATCCAAATCAGATCTCAGATTTGCTCTATCACATCACATTTTTGTGCTATCGGTATACCCCATTTTCATGGATTTTACCAAAAATGAACTTTTCGTCACTCATTGCGGATGGTCAGTGATTGCTTTATTGTTAGAATATGCGTTTTATTTTTAGGAGAGTGTGTTTATAATAGTGAGGGTTCAATCCCCATAGGACACTCTGTAAAAATGAAAGAAGAGTATGCCAACATCAAGATTGTTCTGGAGAGGTTGCAATACCATGTTCATGGATGGGTAATTTGTGTGGATTTGAAAATGGTGAACTTTCTGCTGGGCCAGCAAGGAGGTTACACAAAATACCCCTGTTTCCTGTGCTACTGGGACAGTAGGGCTACAGTAGACCACTGGGTGAAAAAGAAATGGCCACCAAGAAACAGTTTGACGCCTGGTGACAAGAACATCATTAAAGGTGGGTGTGCACGCTATTATTTTCCTCCACAATCATTACCGGCAGTGTGCACTCTAGCTTTTGGTGCAATATTTTCTGCTACAATGGCTTAATTATTTACATAATGGCCAAAATAGGATATGGGTGACACTTTTCTGGATTCGGAGTTTAAGCGCTCTGATGACGTATGCCCAGCAACACAACAAGCTCTTCTGACAGGTGAAAATGGAGGATAGTGACAGTAGTTCCGATTCGTTTGCCAATACTGAGGGTGATAACCGTGATTATGGCGAAGAACCTCAAGTGATGAATATTGGTGGTGTCCAGGCTTATAATTATGTATGAACCTGTAGGACGAGATCCAGCAGCAGGAGAGGAGGGAGAAGCAGCTGTGATTACCGCCCGCCTTGTTTACACTACTCGGAGCCGCGGCGGACGCTAGCGATCATGTCCCCGTCTATTTTGACTGCATTTGGATACAATAATGAAAGCCCGCCCCTCACGCCCCTCACGCCCCTCACGCCCCTCACGCCCCTCACGCCCCTCACGCCTCCATGACTTATTGCCATCATCATATAGGCCTACATTGCCAACAGGGTGCAAATAACCGAAAAAATCGCCGTAAAAATAGACGGGAACTTAACCGCGGTGATCGACTTATGTAAACATGATGACTGTACGCCTGGTCACTACATATCCTTCCCAACAATGTTTGCGCCACTCCCTGTTTTTTTTTTTTTTGTTAGCCTAGTTGCTAGTAGTTGAATTTCAGCCAATAAATTTCTTTAGCCTAGGTTAGGCCTATATCCATCGACGCTGACTGTATAATTTGGGCTAGGCTTAAGTTAGCCCATATTATCCACTCTCCTGACTCCTGAAATTGGCAAGCACTTAGGCCTAGACTAGGGCCTACCGGCCTACATGCAAATTTTCCTTAATTTCTGATCTTAATAGCCTAGGCTAATTCTATTTGTGTCACTAAGCTAGTTAGCTAGGCTATCTAAAATATCATAATTCGCTAATGCCCGGTAGCCTACCGTACTTTATGGAAAGATGTACCCAATGCTGTAGCCTACAGAGAAATTTCCCCACCCCAAAAAACTATCACTCACTTCTTGGACTTGACGCTTCCTTGCAGCTGGTCTCTGCTCTGATGACACTGTAGGAACACTTGTAGCACATGTACCTGCAGGGTAAATTGTGGGTATGGCATCAGCTTTTAGGTATAACCCGCTGAGTGCCAGCTAATTAGTGAAGCTGTGTCACCGCCAGTGCCAGAGTATTTTGTATTTTTATTTTTTTGGCTAAATCTATCAAGTTGGATGAGAAAGGAAGGATAATGGTAAAAAAAACACTCCCCTTGTCCATTTTCGCCAGAAATCAGGTCCCCTATGGTCGCGAATGTAGCTGAAACACCGTGACTTTTATGGTATCGGAACATATTATAGGTGGGAGGATGGTTTGGGGGATGGTGGGGGGAAGGTAGAAGGGTAATTGACTGTTACAAATATGAAGCCGATTGGTGAGGTAGTTTCGCCACCACGGATTTTCCTTTTTTTCCTTTTCTTCGTACAGATATGCTGGAAGTGGGTGGTGTGAGGGAGATGGGGGTGTGGTGGGGGGGAGACAGAAGGGTAGGAGACTTGTCACACAAATATGGAACCGATTGGTTCAGTCGTTTCGCCGCCACATATTTTCCTTTTTTTTCTTTGTGAGGCCACAGATAGTCAGCGAGTGGGTGGGGGGAGGGAGTTGTGTTGGTGGTGGCAAGAAGCCAGAAGGGTAAGGTACATGTGGTAGAAATATGAAAGCCATAGGTGCAGTAAGCATCTAGCCATACCCATACTCCACCGCACTTTATTGTCAAAGCATTCATCACGAAAATATCCATTGCATATGAAGCTTGTTTTGGGGCTTTGCCTCCCACACTCTGGTTCTTTGTATAAACTTCACCTATTTGTTACAATGGTATGGATCACTTGGAAACTTGTGTAGTGCTATGTTTGGTCCAGGGATGTTGCTACACCCGTAAACAGCACACCTATTCACCATTGTTGCTATACTTGCTAATGTTTACTTCCCAAATGTTGGCCTGGGTCTACGTCACATCCTCACTGAGTACTAGTTGCAAGGGGTCGCAATTCAATATCTATTTTTGATTTGTTCTCTAATATTGAGGATTAGTTTTGACAAAGGAGTAGTCAGGTTGATTACTGAAGATCTAAACATCTCTTTAAATACATTATAAATTAATTTTAATTTCGCATGCACACCCACCTTTAATAATGACCCTCTGGTTGATAGGAAAAACATTGTTTTTCCCCCACTGCACATAAAACTTGGTTTGATAAAGCAATTCGTCAAAGCTCTTGATCACAGTGGAGACTGCTTCAGCTATATATGTTCAACCTTTCCAAGTCTCAGTGACGAGAAGAAAAAGGCAGGAATATTTGATGCGGCAGAGGTTAGAGCTTGAAATGCATTCTCTGATGTGGTGCAGAATTTTCTTGGGAATGGAAAGCTGACAACTATCAAGAGATTGTGAAGGAGCTGCTCTTGAGTTTGCAAGCACTTGGATGTAGAATGAGCATCAAGGTGCACTACTTACATAGTCATGTTTGGGTGATGTGAGCGAAGAGCAAGGTGAACGCTTTCATCAAAACATTAAAGTAATGGAAGAACGTTACCTAGGCCGATGGGACTCAAACGTGATGGCAGATTACTGCTGGAGCTTGATGAGAGACATTCCAGAAGCTGTACATCAGAGATCGTCAAAGAAGAGGAAGTGTATGCAGTTGTAACATGACCACAATGAATAGACTTTTTGTACATAGTTTTGTTATCTTCACACTTAATTCTTACATGCTAATGTGCATTCACTCTCACAACTTTGTGCTACGACTCATTAACCCTTTCACTCTCATATGATGCAGAGGTTGCCAGATTAGCAAGAAGAAATAGAGTTCCCTCATTCTTGTAATTACCTCTCCACAATTAGTTTTCTGCCCACAGCTAACTCAAAAACAACTGCAGAGGTTGAAGTAACTAAACTAAAGGTTTCTAAATACCCCTGATGGTAACAAAGGCTTTAAAGTATCCCTAATAGGCTCAAAATCGCGTCATATGTTGGAGAGGGTTAAATGTTTTTATCTATGCATGTTTAATTCTTCCATGATGAGCATAAATTGTTGTTTCTTGCGAAAATGCAAGATTTTATATCTCAAAAACCTGATGTGATAGACAAAAACTGATGACGGATTTGGATTCAGCACACCAAAATTAGCTAAAATCCATTGGAATACCTTGTGCCAAAAAATTCGTGTTGACCGGTGCAATGCTTAGCCCTCTATACGGTATATTATCAAGATTACAAAGCATACAGAATACATAATTTGTAATATTGAAGGAAGTATTAGGCTAATCATTGAAGTAACGAAGCTACTACTCATATCTAGTTATAACAAAATTATCGTTTACTGTTGCAAATTCTGACTGTAAATTGAATAGAATAACCGATATATGATACATTTAATCAATTTAGAGAAGATTCTTCCCATTCTTGCCCAAAGATATTGTATTTGTAAAAACTTTAAGTTGTGCATTCGTACTGTAGCCTACTTCGTGATTAAACCATTCTATCTCATCCCAATATATTGACTAGTATACTGTAATGCAACATATATTTCAGGATTGAGCATGATTATAGTATATTAATGCTTATACATCATATATATAGTCATCACATTACTACTATTGCATGCAACCCATATTTATAGTTGCCGCAACAGGCGATGCATCCCGTACGTTTGGGACGCAAAAGTCCCAAATGGGTCCCGAAAAAGTTGCTTGGGGCGCAAAAGTTGCTCCGAGGAGCAATTTTGTCACCGATTCGGGCAACTCGGGCATGTATAACCGCCCCTTTAGCAGAGAGTTGATCATCAGCCAGTTTAAAAACCTTGCTTCTGAGATATTTCAATTGTGGTTGAATCTCTGATGCCACATAGAAACTGGGAAGTTTGTCGACCACCAAAGCCTTGATGGGACATACCTTCCTCCAATATAGGCTACATAGGAAATCTCCACTATATTATAGTCACTGGAATCTACTTCACCAGTGAAACCATGGCGACGCAAATTCTCTTGATAGTGGAGCAGATAACTGCAAATTTCAGGAGAATCGTTCAAATGGTGATGCAAGCATGACATTTGGTACATGTACCCTTCAAGGTCCATTCTTCTCAGAAATACCGCTGGCCACGCGAAAATCCAAGATGGCGGTAATTTTTCAAGATGGCTGCCGTGCCTGACCATATATTGCTTAATTTTTTTTAATTATTACCTGGTGAACATTTTAAGAGAAAACTGTTTCTTGCTAACCAGATTAATGAGAAGCACTGTTTTAATCATTGTCATAGTCTATAATTGGAATTTTAGAATGGCATCCAAGATGGCGTCCATTAATTTCATATGTTCATATCTAAGTGTGACGCATGTCCAGTGTGAGCATGCTGTACAGAACGCCTAGTCATGCCCCACTCTCGCTAGGATCGTCAGGGCAGGAACTTTGGCTGTAGTCTATGTAGAGTTTCCTAACTTAGTTCATGTGAGCCGTTGTACTATAAGTATTATGAATATGTATTTTGTTTTCATCTGAGTCAACGAGTTCTATTTTATATCATTAGTTATAAGTATTGTGTGTAAAACTTATTTGTAATGTTGGGAAGAGATACAGCCACAGTTGGGGGTCAGTGGGTGCGCCAGGCGGGAGGTGGGCCTAACTCACTAGCACTCCCCCCCCCCCCCCCCTCAGTGCTAGGGGAGCCTTTGTCTATCCCAGAGGAGAGAGAGAGAAATTACGTAATGGTTGTCAGTGGGCGGTCCTTAGTAGTTCACGTTGGGCTCACTAGAGGGCCGGGTATAAAAAGGGAAGTCTAGCCATTTTTTCATCAGAACTCATTAGGCAGAGCGACTTCTCATTTCCCTTGCTAACTATATATATTCTTCTGACTGATGTGAACTTTCTCTACTACCTTACATTCTTATCTCCTCTTTTCCCTGCCTTTTTTAACTTCCATGGTCCCGTTGGTGCAGAGCTAGTCAGCCAACGTATTATCGCTTGAGTTCTCACGAGATACTTGCCTATTAGATAGCCTATTTTGGAAGGGTTAACTTAGAATAGGATTGATTTATGTTTGTTGCACTTGTATATGCATTTCCCTGTGTGTTATTATTATTATTCCTGTTTTCTGCTGGTCTAGGTAATGCTAGACTGGGGTAAGGCTTTTCTGTGTTACGAGTTGTTGTTTGATGCAGTGGTTAAGCGATAAACCTACATACTCGTTTCGGTTCAGTGAAGCCTAGGTTGTCTTCGCGGCTGACTGTGTTGAGTTAATAATTTACAGTACGTGAGGGCAAGAGCCTAACCACTCTGTATTTTATTAACAGTTTGTTTTTACTTTGTCAAGGAGCCGGGAGAAAACCAGATACAAGGGATCTGGATTTCTCAAAGTGCACTTGTTAGTTTTAACGTAATACTTTAAACAGCTGTGAGGACTTCGCTAGGCTACGAGCCGTTTTTGCTCAGTCACTGCTACCTTTTTGCCTACAGTACCCCAGCTAGACTTTACTCGATTAGTAGATACAGAATAGTATTGAAGCTTTCCTTATGTATGATATTGTTTATGCACTATTGATTTCATGTGTTGCAAGCTTGGCTACTTTAGTGATTAGTGGCCCACGAGCACAATCCGAGTAGGCTATTGCCGTTGCATTTGCAGAGTACTTCTTTTTAATGTTTGCCATTTACTATTGCATATTCTTTTAATTATTCTTATGCCAATTTAAACCTTTAATAGTATTTAATTGCCAGTGTTTTTGCTTATTGAATTACTGTTCAAAATCCGATACGTACTTCTTACGAGCATCCGAGAAGCATCTAACTTTTTTCAGAAGATTCCTTGCTCGATGCTTAAGGACTATTAATTAACGTAACGTAATAGTGCCGATCCGAAGTAGAGGGTGGAGGACTTCTTAAGTTCTTAGTCAAGGGTGGATTACTTCGGCTTCGGCCAACACTATTCTTTGGTGTTGTTGTTTCTTACTTCATTGTTTGATTGTTGACCAGACTAGATAATTCCTGTCTCTTTATTAGTCTGTTGTTGAACACTAGTACCGAGTTCTTGTATACCCCGTTATAGCAGATTGAACTCTGGAGGGTATTGGTGTTTTTTGTTCGGCTGGCAGTACTCAGGGGTTGGGATCGTGTGTTTCCGTTGTGGCAGCGAGCCGTATTCGAGTCCTGATTGAGAGCCCTTGTGTACCCGAGTGCCAGTTCGTAACATAAGCAACTAGTAAACATATATACATGATTTTTGGTGTGCACATACATTCTTTGGGTCAGATAATCCAATGGAGCCATTTTCACATTTGTTAGTAAGGACTGAGGCAGTGATGAGATCTTGCAAATATAATAGAGTGATGTCAACACACAACCAGGGCACACTGGTGCATATGTGGATCACTGTGCAGAGCTACCAGATCACAAAGAAGAGACATTGAGCTTTGAGGAGTGGTGTGCCATTCGTAAAGAGCAAAGCCCACAGTTCCACTTCTGGCACATGGTGCTGTCAATGGAGCTTGTCATATTCTTGCTTATCAGGTCTTTCCGTGAAGCCAACTTTGCTCTCTATTGCCAGGCATTGAGTGAGTTAATCCCCTTCTTCTTTGCCAATAACAATACAAATTATGCCAGGTGGCTTCCAGTCCACCTGAGGGACATGCTCACTCTGGAGAGCACACACCCTGAGCTGTCTCAAGAATTCAAGAAGGGAAACTTTGTTGTCCACAAGACAAGTCGTGACTTCTCCGCAATGGCCCCTTGACCAAGCCCATGAGCAGGCCAATGCCATCATCAAGGCTGATGGTGGAGCCATTGGGCTCACTGAAGACCCAGCAGCACTTAGGCGATGGATGGTTGCTGGTCCTGAGGTACCGTAAGCCGTTTGGTGTCCCTGTATGAACAAGAGGCTCAAGCTAATTCACTTGGAGAGAGGCCAAACTAAATTCCAGGACTTTTCTGAAGCCTTAGCAAATAATCCAGTTTCCTTCTATGAGTCAATCAAGAGGAACAAAACTGACATATCAGGCAAGAATCTGCTCCTATTAACCCGGGAGCTGCGGGGAGACTCTTAAGAGTTCCCCCGGCGGACTGCGGGAAGACTCTTGAGAGTAAGTAAAATAAAAAATCAACTTTTGACATCGAAAAAAAAAAAAAATTATTTTTATTTTTTTATTTTTTTATTTTTTTTTGGCCCCTGGGCCATGCAAAATCTCAGTCCTCTACCTCCCCTCCTTCCCCACTTTCCTCCTCTCCTTCAGTTATCACCTATTTTCCCTATTATTCCCTTATTCTGAGGTATATTTTCGTGCTAACATTAGCGAGTTGCAAGCAGGGTGTTGTCATCACTGATGGCAAGCGAGTGCAAGAGAGAGAGAGAGAGTATCGATCGACTGTGTCTCAGTGGCCTTGGGGGAAATTGGCGGGAAAGCAGTTTGCCTCACCCATACATTATACAACTCGCGGGCTATATCTCCGATTTTGACCATCCAAACGCTGTTTTCACTCGTTTTATTGTTGTTTCAGGTTAATACCTTTATAATTAACCCATAATAGGCGCATATGGATAATTATTAATGCTATTAATGGTACAATGAATATTTTAGTGACGGAAACACCTCAAATACGTCAGCACAGGGGGACGTTTTCAATTACCCCCATGCGCACTTGTTAGGTTAAGCACTCAAAGCAGAAGCTGCTGAAGGAGGACTACAAGCTCATTTCAAAGCTGTTCATCTCCTGTCAAAGCAGACAGTGTGATCTGCAGGAGTTCTTCCAGCATGAGAATCAGGCATTCCCAGCTACACTGAGTGAGGGTGAAAGGCTGTACACTTGCCAGAAGTCTCACCTGACCTCTATCTTGGAGACTCATGTTACATCAACAGACGAAGAACCAGAGACCGATGTCCTGATTGTAGATGGGTCTGCTTTGGTCCATGTCTTGCCACCAAAGAGAGGCAAGACCTTTGAGGGCTATGCAACTCTGGACTTCCTGCCATTTATTCACAGCTATGCTACGAAGTACAAGACAACACATCTTGGTTAAAAAACACCATCTGAGGAAGAGCACTTTATTGACAACGTTTCGCAGATAGCTTCATCAGGTCACTAACAAATGCTGGTACGTAGGAGGCCTTAAATATCCGTCCAGACAGGTGGCGGGGGGAGGAGAGGGAGGTGGGGGTTGGAAGGGAGGAAGGAGGCAGGACAGTGGTGGGGGCAGAAGCATGGGGGGAGGGGAGGCGGAGCCTATATAGGGGTCAAATACATTAGTAGGAACTAGCAAAAACAGACATACAAACATGCGTACAGGGTAACAACTCTACTAGTACAAAGAAATAAAAATAACTATAACAATAATAATAATAATAAAACAAATAATAACAATAATAATATTAAAAATTATACTAATAAAAATAACATTAATAATAATAATACAGATGATAATATTAATCGTAACAATTATAATGAAAACAGTGAAGATAGTGCTAATATAATTTATAGTGGTACAGTACTAGCAATAAATAACAGAGAGAGAGAGAGAGAGAGAGAGAGAGAGAGAGAGAGAGAGAGAGAGAGAGAGAGAGAGAGAGAGAGAGAGAGAGAGAGAGAGAGAGCCGGGAGTAGGGAAGAGATTAGCTGAATTGTAAAGCGAAAGCGAGGGATTGGCGCATTTAGTGGGTAGTGTTGAAGGTGTGACAGGTATAATGGAGAGGGGGATTTTTTTTTTTTTTTTTTTTCCAAGGTTGGATTAAAAGGGGAAAGAGAGAGAGAGAGAGGGAGAGGGAGGATAATAAAGGGGCGGTATCTGAAAGGACAGGGGGAGGGTAAAGGTGGATGGCATATAAGTGTGAGCTGGGGCTTAAAGAGAGTCTGGGAGACAACTATCTCGAGTCGAAAGAGTGTGACGGCGAGGGTAGTAGGAACTATTAAGTGAAGAAGATCATATAATATTAATGGGAAAGAGGAGAAGGAATTACACATTCATCAATCTTTAATGGCTATACAGGCTACATGTATACATAATTATATATCTTGAATACACTTAAATATGAAAGAAAATATAAATATTAATAAAAATTGTAACACAACCAATAAATATTCATACACATTTCAATAAGATTCAATAGAGACATTATGGTGTGGTGATGATAGAAATATGGAGAGAGAGAGAGAGAGAGAGAGAGAGAGAGAGGAGAGAGAGGAGAGAGAGAGAGAGAGAGAGAGAGAGAGGAGAGGAAGGGTATGGTGCTGGAGTAGGAAAAGAGATTAGTATAATTGTAAAACGAAAACGAGGGAAGAGAGCAATTTAGGGGGGTAGGGTATGAAAAGCAAGAGAAGAGGGGAGGAGTTCTTCAAAGGTAGGTTAAATGAGAGAGAGAGCGCGAGGGCCAGAGTGAGAGAGAGCGCGAGAGTGAGAGGGAGAGATAGAAGGGAACGAGGTAAGCATATTATGATATGGAGATAATATTATGGACAGCAATAGCATCATAACATAGGGAAAGGTAACAAGAATAATACGAATAAGAAAATATATAAGAATACATATAGCACTAATGATAAAATACTATTAAAAATATTAATACAAATAATACTAATAAAAATAACAATAATAATAATAATAATGCACATGATAATGAGGGTGAGAGCGCAAGCGAGAAAGAAAGAGAGAGAGAGAGAGAGAGAGATAGAGTACATACAAACATACATACATACACATACTGTGACGCCTCCCGGCGTTAACAGAATGGTTGCGTGGGGCATTGCAGCTCGCTAGCGCTCGCCAGGATGGGGGGATGGGCTACAGTTGTCCTAGAATGATCTGCTTTGTGTGATTGGTGTCGTGTGGCCACAGACAGTCTAGAAATGGTCTTTGTTTTGGTCTGTGACCGCGCCTTGTATTTTATATTCGCTATAATATAAATGTTGCTTGTGTGAGAGGCGAGCGAGAGAGGGTGACGGGGTACACCTGGCAGCGGGGTGAGCTATCACGCGGCTCGCTTGGGCGCTGACGGCGTTGGCGGCCGGGTGGTCAACTAGTCCCTGCCCATCGCGGCCGCGTGTTCTTTACCAGCTCAGAGCTTGCCTGACACGCGTATCGTCTACATCCTTTGCAATTCTGTCCCCCATACTCGCCACTTTGCATACTATTTCTCTCTCTCGACTTCTCCTTTCTCATTCTCTAATCTTTATTAAACTCAACATCCCTTCTGGTTTCAGCATAGACGTTCACCGTCGGCCAGTCGTATTGTACGCGAAGCTCTCAGATATTTCCATGTATTAGGTTAAGGAGGTATTATGCTTTATTGAGGTTGGAGAGACGGACTTTTCCGTGTGTGTCCTCTCTCGGGAAGGTTGTAGACCGGTATATGTCTCCCTGGCAAGGTGTTGAGTGATTCTGCTTGGTTATTTAAAGCTAGACTAGGGGTAAGGTTACTGTGTCGTTGTCTCCGATGTGTGCAGTGTTAGCTAAGCCCTGCACGACATCGACAGGTACTGTGGGAGCCTAAGTTGTCTTCGGGTGGGTTTACTTTGCGAGCACAGCGCTGTGGTGTGAGAGGGCCATAGCCTATCCCTCACAACATAGTGCTGCCTCTTTGTGTTGACTTCTGAGGGATCGCCAGGATAGAACTAGGTACTAGAGACCTAGATTTATCAAGAGAGCATCCCCGTCATATAACGTAATCTTCATTATACCACCTTCGGACAACGTTAGGCTACGAGCCGCATGCTCACCCATTGTTGCCCTGCCTTGATACCCCAGCTAGACTTTATTAACTGAGCAGACACTGGTTAGAGATAAGCCCCCATTATTATATGTATGCAACATTATTATTCACTGCACTTTTGAGCCGAGGTTGTTGTTGAGTTGCACAACCCTAGTAGGCTGTTGCGTTGTGTCACGAAGCATTTCTTTAGTTGTCGAGCATTACTACCTTTGCGCAGTCTTTATTATTCGCCTGCCTATTATTACTATATGTCCTAGTATTTATTATGACCCGTATTCTACATTATAATTGTTCAAGATTCTTTACGAACATCTTCCCAGCATCAGACTTATTTCAGAAGTTTCCAGTTGATGTTGCAGGACTAGCATTGCACTTTCTTTAATACAGGAGTGCCAGTTATTTGAGTATCTACCGTAACGTTAATTAATCACGTTAACTATCTTTTCTTTGTGTAACCTAATCGAGTAATCTTTTACTGTTTGAGAATAGGCTGTTTCATCGAGCGTCAGCCTAGTGTGTGTGCACCAGTTACCGAGTCATAGGATACCTCGTTGTCCAGGCACGACTCAGGGCGGTAATGGTGTTTTGTTTTCCAGTGTTTAAGGCAGGGGTTGGATCTAGTGTTACCGTTGTTGCATTTTGCCATTATCTAGTCCAATGTTGAAGAGCCCTGTGTCTTTGAGAACCTGGATCGTAACAAATGGCGACCTAGCTCAGGATCTTGTGAACTAAGAGATAATTGCAGGATTGTTGTGGTCATTTGTTTTATTGAGGAATATAGTGGGCACGTTAATTTTTTTTTGGCAAAGTAGTATAGCACTTGAGAGTCTTCAGACAATTTTGGCAAGTGAATAGTGCTACATAAGAGTTTGGGGTACTTCTTTTCTGAATATTGTGGTGAGAAATTTTTGAGAGCACCATGTCTTATACCGGATCAGAGGAGAATGGAGACACAGTACGTAATGTCGAAACTGAGGAACAGCAGCATGATGAAAGGGTTAATCGGGTGAACTGTGAGGAGGATGCTAGGATATTTTTGCAATGGCCTGTTACTGCCGAGCGGTTGGAGGGTATGGATCGGTACGGTCTTCAATGCCTGGCCACAGCTATCGGTCATGCGGTTACTAGCAGCATGACCAGGGATAACTTGATAACGTGTGTACTGGGCAGGGTGACTGGTGAGCGAGATGGGTTGAGTGCTCAGAGCCCTTCGGCCATGCTTCCCCTACACTCGACTCCCAGCCATCCCAGTAGTTTGCCGACCCCGGGTACGCTTCCGCAGTTGGGTGGTGACTGGCAGGGTGGGTTGCCCCTGGGGGGACCACCGGTAATTTCAAACATTGTAGCACCTTCACCTCCTCAAGGGTTAACGCCAGAATTATTGCTTCAGCTCGAATTAGCTAAGATCCAGCAGCAAATAGAATTAGCCAAGATAGAAGAGAGAAAAACTATCAGTCATGAGCACATAGAGCTAGCAAAAATCCAAGCTGAGTCGACTAGGTACTGTGCCGACATGGACGTAGAGAAGTCGCGAGTAGAGACAACGGGACAGCGACATGGGGCTGGTAACCGTGTTCATGAGCAGTCTCTCTCGCACTTATTGAAACTGGTTCCGGTGTTTGATGAGAGTGGTGTAACAGAATTTTTCACACGCTTTGAGAAGAAGTGCCAGGAACACCAGTGGCCAGAGAATAAATGGGCAGCACTTGTATCCTCTAGATTAATAGGCAAGGGTCTTAAAGCCTACGATGCGTTGCCTATAGAGTCTTGTATTATCTATGAGGAACTCAAGGAGGCTGTCCTGAGAGCATACGAACTACAACCAGAGACGTACAGGTTGAAGTTCCGGGGTGTTACCAAGGGTCGGGAGAGCACCTTTTTGGAGCATGCCCGGGAGCTGTCCGATGCTTTTGGGAATTGGCTGAGGTCGGAGAAAGCTACTACGTTTGACGACATTAAACAGTTGGTGCTTTTAGAGCAGTTTTTCAAATGTACGGGCGGCGACCTGACGTTAAACCTTAAAGAAACCTTAAAGAAAAGCAACCAAAAACTCTACAGGAGGCAGCTGAGATGGCTGACCTCCGGCTATCACTAATTCGTGGGTGCGGGTCTGCCCAGCGTAGTGAGGCAGGTAACAAGGGGCGTGACGCCCCACCCCCCCCGAGTTAGTGATATACCTTATGCAAACAAGTACAAGAGCCATGATACCAAGACTGACCACAAGACTAGCACCGTCCCATTTAAGGGGCCGGGCCCTTCACAGTACCAAGGGAAGCCCAAAGGGGAGTTGGAGTGTTATCATTGTCATAAAAAGGGGCACTTTGCAAGAGTCTGTCCTAGCAAACCACCTACAGCAGCTGTGTCTTTGGCCTGCAACATTGGTGTGTCTCCGAAGTCATCTGAGTTTGCCCGGGGCAGTTCGTCAGAGACTGAGGCACAGCCAATGCAGAAGCACCTGGGAGGCTCGAACCCTGCTCAGGATGTTTTTTGCGACCATAGAGGGCGGGGTTGTGTGATGTGGGCGGGGCGCAAGCATGGAGTAGAGGTCTTGCGCGATACAGGTGCTTCCCAGACTCTGATGAAAAACTTGACTGGCTACCCTATAAACGCGGCTCGGGTGGTGGTGGTGCAGGGTATTAATGCAACTCGGTCATACCCGCTGGTGCGGTTGGAGTTGGAGGTGGATGGTGTGGCACGTGAATTGGATGTCGGGATTGTGGAGAAACTGCCAGTGGAGGGCGTCGACCTTCTTCTCGGCAACGACTTTGCAATGCCCGCTTCTGAGGTTCTACCCTTAGTCGTTGCCGAGAGGCCGGCCGACGTGAGTAGGGGAGAGCAAGAGTGGGTCGAGCGGTGCCAGACACAACCCATGGCGTGTGTTGTCACCCAAGCTCGGGCAGCTAAAGTGTCACAGCCTAGTCCTCCGTCTTCAGACCAGCTGAGGAACGATCAACAGGACGAGGCTAAAGCTGGAGTTGGTTTTAAGAGTTTTGACTCGGCGGCTCTCCTGGGTGATTCAGTATTAGCACCATTACTTAATTCTGGAGTAGCCCCTGGGCCTGTCATCGAGAGTGACGAGGCTGGGCATGACGAGTCTCCACGACAGCAACGTTATGTACATCGAGAGAGACAGAGGGAGCAGCCCAGTATCGGGGAAGGTCATGCATTGCTCCGGGAGCAGTTAGATCGCTTGGCACCCTCAGATATACGTCGGTTGCAACTAGAGGACCCTGAGCTCCAAACGTGTGCTAATGGAGCTGTAGAGCTCGACGAGGACGGCGATGCACAGCCAGGAGATTTTTTTTATTTAGAAGGCATCCTCTATAGGCGTTTTCAAGACCCTAAACGTAGTTGGCAAGAGGGGTCCGGAGTAGTGGACCAGTTGGTGGTGCCACGGGAGTGCAGGGATAGCCTACTGAGGTTGGCGCATGACATACCACTGGCAGGACATCTAGGGGTGAGAAAAACGGTGGCGGCTTTAGAAAAATTGTTTTGGTGGCCAGGGGTTGAAGGGGCAGGTGGTAACCTGGATAGCAAGGTGTCATACGTGCCAGAGGGTTGGAAAACCTAACCAAACAATTCCGAGAGCCCCGTTGCACCCCATTCCTGTCAGTGGACCGCCCTTCAGTAAGGTCATCATTGATATGGTCGGACCCCTAACCCCTACTAGTGCCGGTAATAAATTTCTATTAACTATCATGGATGTGGCCACTCGTTATCCTGATGCATATCCAATGAGAAATGGCACGGCGAAAACTGTTGTCCGGAACCTGCTCTTGTATTGCTCGCGGTATGGTTACCCGCAAGAGGTGCAATCGGACCAAGGTTCTAATTTTACCTCTAATCTGTTCAAACAAACTATGATTCAGCATGGCATCAGCACTGTCGTCTCTTCTGCGTATCACCCGGAGAGTCAAGGGGTGTTGGAGAGGTGGCACGCCACGCTGAAAAGCATGCTTCGATGTTATTGCGCAGAGAACGGAAAGGATTGGGACCTTGGTCTGCCGTATGTTTTGTTCGCGGAAAGAGAAGTACCTGGAGAGAGTCTCGGTTTCAGTCCGAATGAGCTTGTTTTCGGGCATCAGGTGAGGGGCCCTCTCCACATGGTGAAGGAGATTTGGGAGGGTACTGCTAAGCCATGTTCTATGTCGAGATACGTCCTCGAGAGCAGAGAGAGAATGCTTAGAAGTCTGGAGCTGGCCGGGCGTAATTTGGTGAGTTCGCAGGCCCGTATGAAGGACAGGTACGATACTAAGGCGAAACTCCGGGAGTTTCAGGTAGGTCAAGAGGTGTTGGTCCTGTTGCCTTTGGCAGGTCATCCTCTGGCTGCCAAGTACGCTGGGCCTTATCGGGTGGTGTCAAAGATCTCCGATCTGGATTACCTCGTTGCCACTCCAGACCGGAAGAAGCGTAACCAACTATGCCACATTAATTTGTTGAAGGAGTATGTGAGGCGCCCACCTGAGTCACTAGCTGTCCCTGTTTTGACCTGCTGCAGTCATGGTGGAGAAGGAGAGGGGGGCAGCAATGATCAGGTGGATGATAACTGGGATTGTCATGTCTCGGCTGATCAGTAGGCGGGGAATTCGAGCCAATGTGCGCATGATGCTCTGGCGCACCTGCCGGAGGAACAGCAGGTGGCAGTGCAGCGCCTGTTCGATTCATACCCCACTGTATTTGCCGAGCACCCAGGCCTCACTACTCAAGCGGTGCATGACGTCGATGTAGGAGAGCACCCCCCTTCAAGTCGATACCTTATCGGGTGCCACCCATTAAACTCCCAGCGCTCAGGGATGAGCTGGAGTATATGCTGGCGAGAGGCTTGATCGAGAAGGGGGCAGTACGGTGGACTTCTCCTGTCACTCTGCAGCCCAAACCTGATGGAAAAGTTCGGTTCTGCATTGACTTTAGGCGGTTGAACGGGTTGACCCCCACCAATGCATATCCTCTTCCCCGGGTGGATGACAGTGTGGATAAGATCGGGGAAAGCAAGGTACTTGACCAAGGTAGACCTCGTCAAAGGCTACTGGCAAGTACCACTGTCTGAGCGGGCTAAAGAGGTGTGCGGGTTTGTGATGGATGGCAGTACTTACCGTTGCAACGTGATGCCATATGGTCTGAAAAATGCACCGGCCACTTTCCAGAGCTTAATGAACGACATCGTAGCAGACATCCCAAACTGTACTGTCTACCTTGATGACGTGATCATTTATGACAACGATTTCCAAAGTCACTGTGAGCACATAGAAGCCTTATTTAGTCAACTTAGTAAAGCAGGCTTGGTGGTTAATCTGGGCAAGTGTGACTTTGTGCAAGCCACGGTGCAGTATCTGGGGTTTGTGGTTGGGTTAGGGCAGGTGAGCCCGCCCCAACAGAAGATACAGGCTATCGACTTGTTCCCCAGGCCGACCACCAAGCGGCAGATCATGAGATTTTTGGGCATGATTGGGTATTACCGCCGCTTTATAAGAGGCTATTCTACTGTGTTAGCTCCTTTGACAGATCTACTAGCCAAAGATAAAAAGTTCCGCTGGGCACCTGAGTGTGAGCAGGCGTTTCGAGTAGTTAAACACCTTTTATGCACTCGCCCTATCCTCAGGGCCCCGGACTTTGAACGACCATTTCAGTTGGCGACTGATGCCAGCGGAGTAGGGGCTGGTGCCGTACTTTTGCAGACAGACGAGGAAGGTCTTGAGCATCCAGTCAGTTTCTTTTCAAAGAAATTTAATTCAGCACAGAAAAACTATTCGGTTGTTGAAAAGGAACTGCTGGCAATCGTGTTAGCGCTCAGACACTTTGAGGTCTATGTTCCTGCCTATGGGCCAGTCGTGGTAGTGTATACCGACCACCACCCGCTTAAATTCCTCAATCAATTCCACAACCGGAATATGAGGCTGACCAGATGGTCGCTCATGTTGCAAGAGTACAACTTAGACATTCGCCATATTGCCGGTTGTGAGAATGTGATTGCGGACTGTTTGTCGCGGGTGGAGGATCCGGGGTAGGCTACCACAGTATGTTGGTATAGCCTCCTGTCTTGGCTCGCGGTGTATTTTTGCGCTGGTGCTTGTTGGCTCGCGTGTGTAGCATCAGTGTAGGGTCGCAGGGCAGGAGTTGTTGGCTTTGATTAGAAGAAAATTAGGCTACATCTATAGTAGCCGCCAAAAACAACATTAAAATAAAATATGAAAAATTAAATAAAAACTCTTTCTTTTTAATAATTAATTTTAAGATAATATTGTAGCTGAGTACTGAGTGCAGATGATTTTCCCTCAGTAGGCTGTGCTTCTTAGAGCTCGCTCTGGGAGCACAATGTTATGAATTAATATATTATGTTTGGGAAGGGTGATAAGATTTTGTTTTATATATATATAAATGTTGTTGCATTTTTTTTTTGAGGAGACTGAGCTTGCATTCCATGAGTGGCAGAGTGGTTAGGAGTGGCAGATTCTAGCGACATTCTGTCTGTTCAGATGTGGGCCCATGGTTGAGTGTCCCATATCTTGGGGGGGGTGTGACGCCTCCCGGCGTTAACAGAATGGTTGCGTGGGGCATTGCAGCTCGCTAGCGCTCGCCAGGATGGGGGGATGGGCTACAGTTGTCCTAGAATGATCTGCTTTGTGTGATTGGTGTCGTGTGGCCACAGACAGTCTAGAAATGGTCTTTGTTTTGGTCTGTGACCGCGCCTTGTATTTTATATTCGCTATAATATAAATGTTGCTTGTGTGAGAGGCGAGCGAGAGAGGGTGACGGGGTACACCTGGCAGCGGGGTGAGCTATCACGCGGCTCGCTTGGGCGCTGACGGCGTTGGCGGCCGGGTGGTCAACTAGTCCCTGCCCATCGCGGCCGCGTGTTCTTTACCAGCTCAGAGCTTGCCTGACACGTGTATCGTCTACATCCTTTGCAATTCTGTCCCCCATACTCGCCACTTTGCATACTATTTCTCTCTCTCGACTTCTCCTTTCTCATTCTCTAATCTTTATTAAACTCAACATCCCTTCTGGTTTCAGCATAGACGTTCACCGTCGGCCAGTCGTATTGTACGCGAAGCTCTCAGATATTTCCATGTATTAGGTTAAGGAGGTATTATGCTTTATTGAGGTTGGAGAGACGGACTTTTCCGTGTGTGTCCTCTCTCGGGAAGGTTGTAGACCGGTATATGTCTCCCTGGCAAGGTGTTGAGTGATTCTGCTTGGTTATTTAAAGCTAGACTAGGGGTAAGGTTACTGTGTCGTTGTCTCCGATGTGTGCAGTGTTAGCTAAGCCCTGCACGACATCGACAGGTACTGTGGGAGCCTAAGTTGTCTTCGGGTGGGTTTACTTTGCGAGCACAGCGCTGTGGTGTGAGAGGGCCATAGCCTATCCCTCACAACATAGTGCTGCCTCTTTGTGTTGACTTCTGAGGGATCGCCAGGATAGAACTAGGTACTAGAGACCTAGATTTATCAAGAGAGCATCCCCGTCATATAACGTAATCTTCATTATACCACCTTCGGACAACGTTAGGCTACGAGCCGCATGCTCACCCATTGTTGCCCTGCCTTGATACCCCAGCTAGACTTTATTAACTGAGCAGACACTGGTTAGAGATAAGCCCCCATTATTATATGTATGCAACATTATTATTTACTGCACTTTTGAGCCGAGGTTGTTGTTGAGTTGCACAACCCTAGTAGGCTGTTGCGTTGTGTCACGAAGCATTTCTTTAGTTGTCGAGCATTACTACCTTTGCGCAGTCTTTATTATTCGCCTGCCTATTATTACTATATGTCCTAGTATTTATTATGACCCGTATTCTGCATTATAATTGTTCAAGATTCTTTACGAACATCTTCTCAGCATCAGACTTATTTCAGAAGTTTCCAGTTGATGTTGCAGGACTAGCATTGCACTTTCTTTAATACAGGAGTGCCAGTTATTTGAGTATCTACCGTAACGTTAATTAATCACGTTAACTATCTTTTCTTTGTGTAACCTAATCGAGTAATCTTTTACTGTTTGAGAATAGGCTGTTTCATCGAGCGTCAGCCTAGTGTGTGTGCACCAGTTACCGAGTCATAGGATACCTCGTTGTCCAGGCACGACTCAGGGCGGTAATGGTGTTTTGTTTTCCAGTGTTTAAGGCAGGGGTTGGATCTAGTGTTACCGTTGTTGCATTTTGCCATTATCTAGTCCAATGTTGAAGAGCCCTGTGTCTTTGAGAACCTGGATCGTAACAAATGGCGACCTAGCTCAGGATCTTGTGAACTAAGAGATAATTACAGGATTGTTGTGGTCATTTGTTTTATTGAGGAATATAGTGGGCACGTTAATTTTTTTTTGGCAAAGTAGTATAGCACTTGAGAGTCTTCAGACAATTTTGGCAAGTGAATAGTGCTACATAAGAGTTTGGGGTACTTCTTTTCTGAATATTGTGGTGAGAAATTTTTGAGAGCACCATGTCTTATACCGGATCAGAGGAGAATGGAGACACAGTACGTAATGTCGAAACTGAGGAACAGCAGCATGATGAAAGGGTTAATCGGGTGAACTGTGAGGAGGATGCTAGGATATTTTTGCAATGGCCTGACTGCCGAGCGGTTGGAGGGTATGGATCGGTACGGTCTTCAATGCCTGGCCACTGCTATCGGTCATGCGGTTACTAGCAGCATGACCAGGGATAACTTGATAACGTGTGTACTGGGCAGGGTGACTGGTGAGCGAGATGGGTTGAGTGCTCAGAGCCCTTCGGCCATGCTTCCCCTACACTCGACTCCCAGCCATCCCAGTAGTTTGCCGACCCCGGGTACGCTTCCGCAGTTGGGTGGTGACTGGCAGGGTGGGTTGCCCCGGGGGGGACCACCGGTAATTTCAAACATTGTAGCACCTTCACCTCCTCAAGGGTTAACGCCAGAATTATTGCTTCAGCTCGAATTAGCTAAGATCCAGCAGCAAATAGAATTAGCCAAGATAGAAGAGAGAAAAACTATCAGTCATGAGCACATAGAGCTAGCAAAAATCCAAGCTGAGTCGACTAGGTACTGTGCCGACATGGACGTAGAGAAGTCGCGAGTAGAGACAACGGGACAGCGACATGGGGCTGGTAACCGTGTTCATGAGCAGTCTCTCTCGCACTTATTGAAACTGGTTCCGGTGTTTGATGAGAGTGGTGTAACAGAATTTTTCACACGCTTTGAGAAGAAGTGCCAGGAACACCAGTGGCCAGAGAATAAATGGGCAGCACTTGTATCCTCTAGATTAATAGGCAAGGGTCTTAAAGCCTACGATGCGTTGCCTATAGAGTCTTGTATTATCTATGAGGAACTCAAGGAGGCTGTCCTGAGAGCATACGAACTACAACCAGAGACGTACAGGTTGAAGTTCCGGGGTGTTACCAAGGGTCGGGAGAGCACCTTTTTGGAGCATGCCTGGGAGCTGTCCGATGCTTTTGGGAATTGGCTGAGGTCGGAGAAAGCTACTACGTTTGACGACATTAAACAGTTGGTGCTTTTAGAGCAGTTTTTCAAATGTACGGGCGGCGACCTGACGTTAAACCTTAAAGAAACCTTAAAGAAAAGCAACCAAAAACTCTACAGGAGGCAGCTGAGATGGCTGACCTCCGGCTATCACTAATTCGTGGGTGCGGGTCTGCCCAGCGTAGTGAGGCAGGTAACAAGGGGCGTGACGCCCCACCCCCCCGAGTTAGTGATATACCTTATGCAAACAAGTACAAGAGCCATGATACCAAGACTGACCACAAGACTAGCACCGTCCCATTTAAGGGGCCGGGCCCTTCCCAGTACCAAGGGAAGCCCAAAGGGGAGTTGGAGTGTTATCATTGTCATAAAAAGGGGCACTTTGCAAGAGTCTGTCCTAGCAAACCACCTACAGCAGCTGTGTCTTTGGCCTGCAACATTGGTGTGTCTCCGAAGTCATCTGAGTTTGCCCGGGGCAGTTCGTCAGAGACTGAGGCACAGCCAATGCAGAAGCACCTGGGAGGCTCGAACCCTGCTCAGGATGTTTTTTGCGACCATAGAGGGCGGGGTTGTGTGATGTGGGCGGGGCGCAAGCATGGAGTAGAGGTCTTGCGCGATACAGGTGCTTCCCAGACTCTGATGAAAAACTTGACTGGCTACCCTATAAACGCGGCTCGGGTGGTGGTGGTGCAGGGTATTAATGCAACTCGGTCATACCCGCTGGTGCGGTTGGAGTTGGAGGTGGATGGTGTGGCACGTGAATTGGATGTCGGGATTGTGGAGAAACTGCCAGTGGAGGGCGTCGACCTTCTTCTCGGCAACGACTTTGCAATGCCCGCTTCTGAGGTTCTACCCTTAGTCGTTGCCGAGAGGCCGGCCGACGTGAGTAGGGAAGAGCAAGAGTGGGTCGAGTGGTGCCAGACACAACCCATGGCGTGTGTTGTCACCTGAGCTCGGGCAGCTAAAGTGTCACAGCCTAGTCCTCCGTCTTCAGACCAGCTGAGGAACGATCAACAGGACGAGGCTAAAGCTGGAGTTGGTTTTAAGAGTTTTGACTCGGCGGCTCTCCTGGGTGATTCAGTATTAGCACCATTACTTAATTCTGGAGTAGCCCCTGGGCCTGTCATCGAGAGTGACGAGGCTGGGCATGACGAGTCTCCACGACAGCAACGTTATGTACATCGAGAGAGACAGAGGGAGCAGCCCAGTATCGGGGAAGGTCATGCATTGCTCCGGGAGCAGTTAGATCGCTTGGCACCCTCAGATATACGTCGGTTGCAACTAGAGGACCCTGAGCTCCAAACGTGTGCTAATGGAGCTGTAGAGCTCGACGAGGACGGCGATGCACAGCCAGGAGATTTTTTTTTATTTAGAAGGCATCCTCTATAGGCGTTTTCAAGACCCTAAACGTAGTTGGCAAGAGGGGTCCGGAGTAGTGGACCAGTTGGTGGTGCCACGGGAGTGCAGGGATAGCCTACTGAGGTTGGCGCATGACATACCACTGGCAGGACATCTAGGGGTGAGAAAAACGGTGGCGGCTTTAGAAAAATTGTTTTGGTGGCCAGGGGTTGAAGGGGCAGGTGGTAACCTGGATAGCAAGGTGTCATACGTGCCAGAGGGTTGGAAAACCTAACCAAACAATTCCGAGAGCCCCGTTGCACCCCATTCCTGTCAGTGGACCGCCCTTCAGTAAGGTCATCATTGATATGGTCGGACCCCTAACCCCTACTAGTGCCGGTAATAAATTTCTATTAACTATCATGGATGTGGCCACTCGTTATCCTGATGCATATCCAATGAGAAATGGCACGGCGAAAACTGTTGTCCGGAACCTGCTCTTGTATTGCTCGCGGTATGGTTACCCGCAAGAGGTGCAATCGGACCAAGGTTCTAATTTTACCTCTAATCTGTTCAAACAAACTATGATTCAGTATGGCATCAGCACTGTCGTCTCTCCTGCGTATCACCCGGAGAGTCAAGGGGTGTTGGAGAGGTGGCACGCCACGCTGAAAAGCATGCTTCGATGTTATTGCGCAGAGAACGGAAAGGATTGGGACCTTGGTCTGCCGTATGTTTTGTTCGCGGCAAGAGAAGTACCTGGAGAGAGTCTCGGTTTCAGTCTGAATGAGCTTGTTTTCGGGCATCAGGTGAGGGGCCCTCTCCACATGGTGAAGGAGATTTGGGAGGGTACCGCTAAGCCATGTTCTATGTCGAGATACGTCCTCGAGAGCAGAGAGAGAATGCTTAGAAGTCTGGAGCTGGCCGGGCGTAATTTGGTGAGTTCGCAGGCCCGTATGAAGGACAGGTACGATACTAAGGCGAAACTCCGGGAGTTTCAGGTAGGTCAAGAGGTGTTGGTCCTGTTGCCTTTGGCAGGTCATCCTCTGGCTGCCAAGTGCGCTGGGCCTTATCGGGTGGTGTCAAAGATCTCCGATCTGGATTACCTCGTTGCCACTCCAGACCGGAAGAAGCGTAACCAACTATGCCACATTAATTTGTTGAAGGAGTATGTGAGGCGCCCACCTGAGTCACTAGCTGTCCCTGTTTTGACCTGCTGCAGTCATGGTGGAGAAGGAGAGGGGGGCAGCAATGATCAGGTGGATGATAACTGGGATTGTCATGTCTCGGCTGATCAGTAGGCGGGGAATTCGAGCCAATGTGCGCATGATGCTCTGGCGCACCTGCCGGAGGAACAGCAGGTGGCAGTGCAGCGCCTGTTCGATTCATACCCCACTGTATTTGCCGAGCACCCAGGCCTCACTACTCAAGCAGTGCATGACGTCGATGTAGGAGAGCACCCCCCCTTCAAGTCGATACCTTATCGGGTGCCACCCATTAAACTCCCAGCGCTCAGGGATGAGCTGGAGTATATGCTGGCGAGAGGCTTGATCGAGAAGGGGGCAGTACGGTGGACTTCTCCTGTCACTCTGCAGCCCAAACCTGATGGAAAAGTTCGGTTCTGCATTGACTTTAGGCGGTTGAACGGGTTGACCCCCACCAATGCATATCCTCTTCCCCGGGTGGATGACAGTGTGGATAAGATCGGGAAAGCAAGGTACTTGACCAAGGTAGACCTCGTCAAAGGCTACTGGCAAGTACCACTGTCTGAGCGGGCTAAAGAGGTGTGCGGGTTTGTGATGGATGGCAGTACTTACCGTTGCAACGTGATGCCATATGGTCTGAAAAATGCACCGGCCACTTTCCAGAGCTTAATGAACGACATCGTAGCAGACATCCCAAACTGTACTGTCTACCTTGATGACGTGATCATTTATGACAACGATTTCCAAAGTCACTGTGAGCACATAGAAGCCTTATTTAGTCAACTTAGTAAAGCAGGCTTGGTGGTTAATCTGGGCAAGTGTGACTTTGTGCAAGCCACGGTGCAGTATCTGGGGTTTGTGGTTGGGTTAGGGCAGGTGAGCCCGCCCCAACAGAAGATACAGGCTATCGACTTGTTCCCCAGGCCGAACACCAAGCGGCAGATCATGAGATTTTTGGGCATGATTGAGTATTACCGCCGCTTTATAAGAGGCTATTCTACTGTGTTAGCTCCTTTGACAGATCTACTAGCCAAAGATAAAAAGTTCCGCTGGGCACCTGAGTGTGAGCAGGCGTTTCGAGTAGTTAAACACCTTTTATGCACTCGCCCTATCCTCAGGGCCCCGGACTTTGAACGACCATTTCAGTTGGCGACTGATGCCAGCGGAGTAGGGGCTGGTGCCGTACTTTTGCAGACAGACGAGGAAGGTCTTGAGCATCCAGTCAGTTTCTTTTCAAAGAAATTTAATTCAGCACAGAAAAACTATTCGGTTGTTGAAAAGGAACTGCTGGCAATCGTGTTAGCGCTCAGACACTTTGAGGTCTATGTTCCTGCCTATGGGCCAGTCGTGGTAGTGTATACCGACCACCACCCGCTTAAATTCCTCAATCAATTCCACAACCGGAATATGAGGCTGACCAGATGGTCGCTCATGTTGCAAGAGTACAACTTAGACATTCGCCATATTGCCGGTTGTGAGAATGTGATTGCGGACTGTTTGTCGCGGGTGGAGGATCCGGGGTAGGCTACCACAGTATGTTGGTATAGCCTCCTGTCTTGGCTCGCGGTGTATTTTTGCGCTGGTGCTTGTTGGCTCGCATGTGTAGCATCAGCGTAGGGTCGCAGGGCAGGAGTTGTTGGCTTTGAGTAGAAGAAAATTAGACTACATCTATAGTAACCGCCAAAAACAACATTAAAATAAAATATGAAAAATTAAATAAAAACTCTTTCTTTTTAATAATTAATTTTAAGATAATATTGTAGCTGAGTACTGAGTGCAGATGATTTTCCCTCAGTAGGCTGTGCTTCTTAAAGCTCGCTCTGGGAGCACAATGTTATGAATTAATATATTATGTTTGGGAAGGGTGATAAGATTTTGTTTTATATATATATAAATGTTGTTGCATTTTTTTTTTGAAGAGACTGAGCTTGCATTCCATGAGTGGCAGAGTGGTTAGGAGTGGCAGATTCTAGCGACATTCTGTCTGTTCAGATGTGGGCCCATGGTTGAGTGTCCCATATCTTGGGGGGGGTGTGACGCCTCCCGGCGTTAACAGAATGGTTGCGTGGGGCATTGCAGCTCGCTAGCGCTCGCCAGGATGGGGGGATGGGCTACAGTTGTCCTAGAATGATCTGCTTTGTGTGATTGGTGTCGTGTGGCCACAGACAGTCTAGAAATGGTCTTTGTTTTGGTCTGTGACCGCGCCTTGTATTTTATATTCGCTATAATATAAATGTTGCTTGTGTGAGAGGCGAGCGAGAGAGGGTGACGGGGTATACCTGGCAGCGGGGTGAGCTATCACGCGGCTCGCTTGGGCGCTGACGGCGTTGGCGGCCGGGTGGTCAACTAGTCCCTGCCCATCGCGGCCGCGTGTTCTTTACCAGCTCAGAGCTTGCCTGACACGCGTATCGTCTCGTATCGGCTACATCCTTTGCAATTCTGCCCCCATACTGCCCACTTTGCATACTATTTCTCTCTCTCGACTTCTCCATTCTCATTCTCTAATCTTATTAAACTCAACATCCCTTCTGGTTTCAGCATAGACGTTCACCGTCGGCCAGTCGTATTGTACGCGAAGCTCTCAGATATTTCCATGTATTAGGTTAAGGAGGTATTATGCTTTATTGAGGTTGGAGAGACGGACTTTTCCGTGTGTGTCCTCTCTCGGGAAGGTTGTAGACCGGTATATGTCTCCCTGGCAAGGTGTTGAGTGATTCTGCTTGGTTATTTAAAGCTAGACTAGGGGTAAGGTTACTGTGTCGTTGTCTCCGATGTGTGCAGTGTTAGCTAAGCCCTGCACGACATCGACAGGTACTGTGGGAGCCTAAGTTGTCTTCGGGTGGGTTTACTTTGCGAGCACAGCGCTGTGGTGTGAGAGGCCATAGCCTATCCCTCACAACATAGTGCTGCCTCTTTGTGTTGACTTCTGAGGGATCGCCAGGATAGAACTAGGTACTAGAGACCTAGATTTATCAAGAGAGCATCCCCGTCATATAACGTAATCTTCATATACCACCTTCGGACAACGTTTGGCTACGAGCCGCATGCTCACCCATTGTTGCCCTGCCTTGATACCCCAGCTAGACTTTATTAACTGAGCAGACACTGGTTAGAGATAAGCCCCCATTATTATATGTATGCAACATTATTATTCACTGCACTTTTGAGCCGAGGTTGTTGTTGAGTTGCACACCCTAGTAGGCTGTTGCGTTGTGTCACGAAGCATTTCTTTAGTTGTCGAGCATACTACCTTTGCGCAGTCTTTATTATTCGCCTGCCTATTATTACTATATGTCCTAGTATTTATTATGACCCGTATTCTGCATTATAATTGTTCAAGATTCTTTACGAACATCTTCTCAGCATCAGACTTATTTCAGAAGTTTCCAGTTGATGTTGCAGGACTAGCATTGCACTTTCTTTAATACAGGAGTGCCAGTTATTTGAGTATCTACCGTAACGTTAATTAATCACGTTAACTATCTTTTCTTTGTGTAACCTAATCGAGTAATCTTTTACTGTTTGAGAATAGGCTGTTTCATCGAGCGTCAGCCTAGTGTGTGTGCACCAGTTACCGAGTCATAGGATACCTCGTTGTCCAGGCACGACTCAGGGTGGTAATGGTGTTTTGTTTTCCAGTGTTTAAGGCAGGGGTTGGATCTAGTGTTACCGTTGTTGCATTTTGCCATTATCTAGTCCAATGTTGAAGAGCCCTGTTCTTTGAGAACCTGGATCGTAACAATACACACACACAAACATAAACACATATATATACATATATATACATATATATATAATTATATATATATATATACATATATATATATATATATATATATATATATATATATATATATATATACATACATATATACATACACACATACATACAAATACATACATTCATACTTCAACACTGCAGAAAGCATATATAATACATACATACCTACAGATGCACACACAATCTTAAATAATGTGTAACACGAACACAGACATACGCACTAGGTAGGGGATGAGTGAAGTTGAATTCAAGGGGGTCGTATGGGGTTTCTATTGTGTAATATTTTCTTGGTAAAGATTAAATGAGAGAGGGGACGTGCTAGTGTGAACATTCCACTGTTTTGTTCTACGGTGTCGCTAGTCGTGATCACTGCTGACTCGAGGCACTTCCGTTTGTAGTTGTCAGATTCACGAATCAGCATGCTAGCCTCATCCCAGTTCATGAGATGGGTAGTTCTGTCCCTGTGGATGACACAGGCATTATTCATATTATTGTTGCGGCAATCGTTTTTGTGTTCCTGCACTCGAGTTCGAAGATCACGCGAAGTCTCACCCACATAACCCTTGCTGCATCCCCCGCAAGGAATGCAGTATACCCCAGCTGTGGTCAGGGTTACATGGTTGGCACTTCGCTTGGTAAGGTCCTTGATGGTTTGGCTGGTCGTGCATACCACTTCCATCCCACTACCCTTGAGGAGCGAGATAGGGCAGAGGCAGTTCTTCCGGTTGGAAGCACGACCCTCCTTGTGTACGGCTTGGGATCTCTGGGGGTATTGTAGATAGAGAAGGCTCTCTTCTTACATTCCCTCAGCATGTGGGTGGGGAACATAAGCTTTTTGAAAGTATCGCAGATATAGTCACACCCTGCTTGGAGAAACTCAGGGCTGCAGATCCTAATGGCCCTGAGGAAGAAGCCAATCACTACCCCTCGTTTGACTCGTGCATCATGGTGGGAGAAGTAATGAGTCAGGTCATTTTTGTTGGTAGGTTTTCTGTATACTCCGAACTTGAGAACATTGCCATCTTTTCTTATCAGAGTGTCAAGGAAGGGTAGAGAATCATTGTCCTCGTCTTCTAGAATGAACTGGATGGACTGTTCCACCTTATTGAGTCGATCACGGAGGCCCTCTATGTTTAGTCGTCGAGGAGCTATGACGATGATGTCGTCAACGTAACGTAGCCAGATTATGTTGAGAGGGATGATGTTGGCGAAGGGGCCTGCCTCTAGGGACTCCATGAACAGGTTGGCCAAAACTGCACTAATGGGTGAACCCATAGCCATTCCAAACTTTTGTTTGAATGCTTGGTCCCCAAAGCTAAAATAGTTGAATTTCACGCACAGCTCATCGAGGTCAACAAAGTCTCTGTGCGGTATGGGGAGGTCTACGTTTTCGGGAGTCATGTGTTGCCTGAGGGTATCGATGGCTTTGTCAGTAGGGACTCTGACACCTCCCTCTCCTCCCTCCTCTCCTCCCTCTCCTCCCCCGCCACCTGTCTGGACGGATATTTAAGGCCTCCTATGTACCAGCATTTGTTAGTGACCTGATGAAGCTATCTGCGAAACGTTGTCAATAAAGTGCTCTTCCTCAGATGGTGTTTTTTATCCATTCTGTCTACTTTTCAAGTACCACTCAACACAACACATCTTGTCTTTGATGTGTACAACCCATCCAGCCTCAAAGCCGAGACCAGGTCTCAACGTGGCCAGGGAGGAAGACGCAAGGTGACAAACAAGAACAGCATTCCATCCAATTGGCGTAACTTCCTTAGGCATAATGGCAACAAGACGGAGTTGTTCCAGTTCCTGGCAGACAGGGTTGCCCAAATGTCTGCACCAAACTTGGTAATTGTCACAAAGGGATCTGCAGTCCTCAGCACTCATGAAACTGGTCTTCAAGAACTGGACAAGTGCTCTCATGAGGAAGCTGACAGCCGCATCTTTGTGCATGCCAAATATGCTGCAGAACATGGGAGCAAAGCCGTCATGGTCAAGGCAAATGATACAGATGTTGTGGTAATTGCAGTGAGTGCCTTTCCAGCCCTTCAGAGTTTGGGGCTAGAGCAGTTATGGGTGGCATTTGGTCACGGTCAAAACCGGCACTGGATCAGTGTGCATGGCCTGTATCGCTGTATGGGGCAGGAGAAGGCTAAAGGCATGTTATTCTTTCATGCCTTCACAGGGTGTGACACTGTTTCAGCCTTCCGTAACAAGGGAAAGAAAACTGCCTGGCAGACATGGGATGTTTGTCCAGAGGCCTCCCCTGTCTTCTCCAAGCTGAGCCAGTACCCTCTTACAGTGGAAGATGGTGACCTGGAGATACTGGAGAGGTTTGTCATACTGATGTATGACAGGTCCAGCACTGCTACCACTGTGGATGAGGCCAGGCTTGACATGTTTGCCAGAAAACAGAGGCCTTATGAGGCCATTCCACCAACAAGAGCAGCTCTGCTTCAGCACACTAGACGAGCTGCCTTCCAGGCTGGTTGTGTTTGGGCCCAAGCAATCCAGTGTCAACCAGAAGCAGAGAGTCCTGCTGACTGGGGATGGCAGAAGGTTGGTGAAGAATGGCACGTATTCTGGACAGCCAACTCCCCCATAGCCAAGAGTTGCGAACAGCTGACCAAATGTGGCTGTAAATCAGACTGTCATGGCAGGTGCAAGTGCTACAGGCTGGGTCTCTCCTGTACAGCTCTGTGCACTTGCAAATGTGAGGTGTGAGTCTTTGATTCTATGGTATTTTTACTAATGTTATTAGTACTCAATGGATATGTATAAATGGTGTGAATTAGGCCGTTTCCTACGATATAATCTTCCTTCACTTTGTCTAGTTACTTATGACCCTGATGAGTTAATAATGTGACAAGTCTTTCTAATTCTCTGACCTCAAAAATGTAGGATTAGATGAAAAAATCATTTGTCTAGCTCTACTAATAGCCAAGATATCACAAAATTTTTCTTTAACCCCAGAAGGCCGATACACTACTCAAATAGCACGGCTTTAAATAGCCTTTAAATAGCCTGCTGATGGCTGCTATTTACTTGTATGACGTCACGGTACTTTAGCGGTAATTTTCACCGAGTTCCAATATCACCGAAACTACTGTGATGTCAACACAATGGGTTTAAGGAAATTTCACTATGGCAAAGGTGCGTAAACACGGAAAATCACGGAAAAGTTACCTCACGAAAATAAGCAATATCTCAGTAACTACTGGGCCTATGGAGCTGAATTTGTTTAAGAGACAAAAGCTGAAAGTGACCTCTCTCACGTGGTTTATGACTCATTTCTCTATCTTTATTCTTTGATTAGCTATTAAGCCATAAACACTACCGAAAATCGCCAAAAAAATCCGGCCTCCTCAGGTTAATGGCGGCCATCTTGGACGCCATCTTAGTTAAAGTCTAATATGCAACTGCTTTGGACAAAATTACCTTCACTTACCACGTTAGAGCCAAAACAAAAATGGATTGGACAGTATTCATGTCTTTTTTCTTTCAATTAACTGACCCATAACAGTATGGCTCAGTCAGATGTGTCGGCCATCTTGAAAAATGGTCGCCATATTGAATTTTTGCGTGGCCAGCGGTATGTGCTTTGAAAGTGAGCTTTGAAGAATACCTGTACCAAATTTCATGCTTGCATCACCATTTGAACGATTGTTTCACTTATCTGCTTCACTATTACCCTTGCTGGTACACTTGAGATGTGGCAATGATGACCGCAGAACGAATGACCTCTGTGAGCACTGGTCCAGTAAGGTTCGCGTCATTATATGCTTATTATTGCTCCCCACTACTGGCAGCATCATAGTAGGAAGCATTTGACATTCTCTAGAAGCAATGGACGTGGCAGATACATTATTACCCTCGCCATTACTGTTATCATGGGACTCTTTGGTGGTTTTCCCCTTTTCTTTGCCGTCGTGCCGATCAGACTTGGTACAAAAGGAAAACCAATGCATTCCCTTGCAATACTTACAGGAATTTGTACAAGTTTTGTTGAAGTGGTCTTTTGCCAGACAACTTGTACACAAGTGAAGCGATTTAGCCTTGCCAATTTTCTGTGTAGCCTTAGGATACTTAGGACAGAGATTCCATGGATGACCGTGTAGGCTACACTGCACAACTTACAACCTGATGATATCGTCCTCTGTTTAGGAGAAGTCTGTACCGGGAAAGCAGCAGTGGATGGCGACATCACGTGTCGGTATTGTCCAGTACTCTCCATGTTGAACACTTCAGTCTTGAATATCTGCACCAACGCTTCTAAATCCAGTGGAATGTCGCTTAGTTGCCGTCTAACTATTTCCTTAAGGGGAGAGGGTACCTTGTTCAGGATATTTACACTGTAGATTTCCTCCTTCGTGATGGCCATCGTCTCCATTGACCGGAGGAGGCTCTCAAAAGAGGCATAGTACTCCTTTAACCCAGTGAGACCCAGCGTCGCACGTGTTGCGTCGGCAGTGTTTGATCACCAACTCCCAGCGACGCATCACGTGCGTCCGACATATAAAAAACACTTACGTGGCTCGTAAGGTAGGAAATGGCGGGAGAATAGGAGGGGGAGGTACCGTAGTGTGTGTGGGAGCCGGGCCAGTAGGTGTGAGCGGGCCGAGACAGCTGCGCGGCTGGTGGTGGTGGGGGCTTAGTGGGTATACTTTACACCCTTAGTTCACCGCCACTTTGAACCTTCATTACTCCGGTCGTATGGGAGCTAGAGGCTTGAGATTTATGTGAGACACTCCTTAGGATGTATGCTGTACAATGCCATACTCAGTTTTTACCCTAGTGCTCCCGGGCGGGTGGTCATGCGGGGGAGACGAACTATTGAAACCCCCCGCCCCCCAAATGAGTTTTTTTAATTTTTTTCTTCATTTCTCACCATTCTCTTCCATTTTGGGTCAAAACAAAAATTTGAGGCTCCCCCCCCCAAAAAAAAAATGTCCGAGGTGATTTTTTTTTTTTTTTTTCATTTCTCATTCTTGTCTTCCATTTTAGCAAACAAAAAAAAAAAGAAGTGAAAATGGCTTGGGACTGGGGTGAACAAAATATTATAACTAGCCGGGGCTCAACGGGTTAAATCTGTCACATCATATGATGGAGGATCTAGAGCGAATCATTTTGTTATTAGTGCTGTCTTTATTAGCCTACTTCCTCTCTCCCATAAGTTCTTTTCAATATCTCCACTGCAGACTCATAGCTTGTAGCTTCTAGCTTGTAAAATCAGAAGTGGAAACCCTGGGGAACCCAACACCAAATATTATATGGCTAGGAGACTTTAACCTACCAAACATTAAATGGAGACAACTAGAAAACCAGTTAGTGGCAAATAACACCGGAGAAGCAAATACTAATACGAGAGAGCTTTTTGAACTTTGTGATTTTTTTAGTCTTACCCAACATATTGCTGAACCCACACGGGAAAACAATATCTTAGACCTGGTCTTCACTAACAACGACTCTCTAGTACACAGCATTAACATATCGGACACAACATACTCAGATCATAAATTAATTGAGATCAAAACAACCTTAGAAAGTGTACAGACAACCTCAGAATCGAGAACAAAAACCGGCCCCTTCAGTAAATTTAACTTCAATAACAAAAACATTAGGTGGGAAGAGGTAAATCAAGAAATGGAGGAAATAGACTGGGAAGATTTAATGGATAACCTGACACCAGCAGAATGTCTAGTCTTAATAACAGAAACCATGACCCAAATCTGTAGCCACCATATACCTGCAAGACAAACAAAACGAAGAAGCATACAAGATCGGGAAAGGAGGAGGCTGTACAGAAGAAGAAAATTACTCACACAAATACGCACACATCAAAATCTACAGGATAGGAAAAAGGTCGAAATAGATAGAGAAATTGTGGAAATTGAACAAAGGCTAAGAATATCATATGAACTACAACATATGGAAGAGGAGAGGAAAGCTATTGCAGGTATAAAGGAAAATTCCAAATACTTCTTTTCATACGCCAAACAAAAGGCTAAAACAACATCAAACATCGGCCCACTGAGCAAAGGGGACGGCTCTTTCACAGGGGACAAAAAGGAAATGAGCGAACTCTTAAGCAGGCAGTATGAAATGGCATTCAGTGAGCCTGATGAAACAAAAGTCATCAGAGACCAAAATATATTTTTCATGGAAACCTCCCCCACGGAAACCCCTCAGATGCTGGATATTGATTTCGGTCCAAAAGACATAGAAGAGGCCATTTCCAACATGCCATCCCACTCGGCACCAGGCCCGGACTCTTGGAATTCGATCCTAATGAAAAAATGTAAGGAAAACCTCTCAAAACCCCTGGCTATAATGTGGAGAAAGAGTCTAGACACTGGTGACATACCAGATAGCTTGAAAAACGCAATAATTGCCCCACTGCATAAAGGAGGGAGTAAAGCACTACCAAAAAACTACCGCCCGGTAGCTCTAACCTCTCACATCATTAAAGTTTTCGAGCGAGTCCTGCGAAGCAAAATTTCAACATTCATGGAGACAAATGAACTACACAACACCGGTCAACATGGGTTCAGAGCGGGAAGATCATGTCTCTCACAACTTTTGGAACACTATGACAAAATTCTTAAAGCACTAGAAGAAAAGAAAAACGTGGATGTCATTTACACCGATTTTGCTAAGGCATTTGATAAATGTGACCATGGTATAATAGCCCACAAACTGAAAGCAAAAGGTATAACTGGGAAAATCGGACGGTGGATATACAATTTCCTCGTAAACCGAAAACAATCGGTAGCAGTAAACCAAGTCACTTCTGAGCCTTCGGATGTCAAAAGCTCAGTGCCCCAAGGAACAGTGCTAGCGCCCCTTCTGTTTCTCATACTAATTTGCGACATAGATACCAACACCAGACACAGTACGGTGTCGTCCTTTGCTGATGACACAAAATTAAGCAAGATAGTAAACACACAAGAGGACACGGGCCGACTGCAGGAAGACATGAATGTAGTGTTCCAGTGGACCAGGGAAAACAACATACAATTCAATGAGGAAAAATTCCAATTAATACGGTACGGAGATAATAATGGTGTTAAAGAAATTACAAATTACTTAACAGAATCTAACCACATAATAGAACGGAAAGACAGTGTGAAAGACCTTGGGGTATTAATGTCTGAAAATATGGGTTTCAAAGTACATAACCAGGTCAAAGTGGCGGCTGCGAAACGTCTAACTGGTTGGATTCTGCGTACTTTTAAAACACGCGGTGAATTGCCTATGATAACGCTCTTCAAATCTCTAGTGCTACCGCGGCTTGAATACTGTGGCGTATTAACATCCCCATACAAAGCAGGTGAAATAAATGACGTAGAGAGTGTACAAAGAAATTTCACTTCGCATATAAGTTCGATAAAACATCTACACTATTGGGAGCGTTTAAGAGCACTGAATCTGTACTCACTGGAACGTAGAAGAGAACGTTACCTAATAATATACACGTGGAAAATTGCAGAGGGTTTAGTACCAAACCTACATACTCCGATAGTCATGAAATTCAGTGATAGGAGAGGCTGGGAATGCGAAATCCCCCGGATGAATAACAGGGGGGCTATGGGCTCTCTGCGAGAGGGCTGGTTATCACACAGAGGCCCACGTCTCTTCAACAAACTCCCACGGCGAGTAAGAGACATGAGGGACATCTCGTTAGACAACTTCAAGAGAGCCCTAGATGTCGAACTGCAAAAAGTGCCAGACGAGCCCATCCTCGCAAGGGAGCGAGCTGTCGCTTCAAACAGTCTACTGCACCAAATCACCACCCATAACGAGGGGCGTCGCGCTCCTTGGTGCCGCTAGAGGAGCGGCGAACACATCCAAAGGTATCCAAAGGTAAGGTACCCCTCTATTAGCTTCAATGCCTCCCCTATCAATTGTCCACAGAGATACATAAACCTTTGGATGGATGTAAGAGTCTTATTCCGATAAACGGAACACTCAAAAATATCCCAAAATCCAGTCCAGGTAGTTTGATCCCCAGAAAAGGTTGGCAGAGTAAGTTTCGGAAGGTTAAAACCAGTTGCTTTAGGAGTACCGGTATCCTTAACAGTGTGCGATTCCTCTGTTGAAGGTAATCTAGCTAAGGCTGTATTAATATCTTCAATATAATCAAGATCTGTTGACATCTCGACTTCCACATCTTCAGGACTTGACAACAAACCATATACCTGTTGCGCATAACTATCAAAGGTGGCTAGCGATTTAGTTACAATAGCCTTCTTGCCCTTAATCTGATCAGCAGAGGCACTGTCTAAACATTCGTCAAGATCTCTTGCGCACTTAATCAAGCTTCCCTTCATCCCTCCCTTTAAAATCTTCAGTTTCTTTAAATCTGCCATTGTTAAACTCTTAATATCTTAACTCTCTAAAACCACAATGTTACATAAAGTATGCTAATCTAAATTATGTGGCAATGGAATTGCCACTCCCAATCTGGATACATAACTATGCTGCAGTAGGATGCGTTATTGGAGCCATGGTGGACAACAAGCAGAACAAAAACGAGGGACATTCATTCAGAAAGAAAGGTAGATGACGAGAACTGACTAGTAATTATATTTAGTAGTTAGATTAAGCCTAGCCCAGCTGCCCATGCCACAATCATGAGGTTTGACTACTGGCTGTCAATCGCTTAGGAATCAACAGAGACCGAACCTCATGACCGTAATTAGGCCTATTAGTATCTAGGCTAAGAAATTTAATTAAAATAAGTCACATGAGAAACCCTCCCTTCTAGCAAAATTATTAAAAGAGTCTCACTAGGCCTAGGCTAAACAAAAAGACACCAAGTAGGCTACCACTAACAGTGTCATAAAAACAATACAGACACTTGTAGGCCTAACTGCGCGAATGGCAACCAAACTGAGACACTCCTACACATATCACAAGCCTAGCAAACCCTCACAATGAAAAGCCAAGGAGCACCACGTAAAACAAAAAAAAAAAACTCGGGAAACTAGTCCCCCCAAAATACCAGCGACGGGGCACCACCGAAAGAACTCGAGGAGAAAGCTAAGCAAAAAAGAGAATGTAAGGGCAGTCGGCCCAACTCTGAAAGCGGCGGCAGCCATTTGTATTACCACAAGCGAAAAATGGATGTAAACAAACACTAATACGGTAATAATAATAAGTACCAGAGTTTGAAGGACCAATTATTGTGGGGAATATATATAGATAGGTTAAATTATTAAATCACTGGCACATGAATTAATCCCGACAATAAGTTAAATAATATAATTACCACTATTTTATATATTTTTTTCTTTTCTTGGGGGTGGCCGACTAAAGACAGAGCAAGAACAGGAAAACACAAACCACAAGACAAAACAGCAAACAAACACAGACACAACACAAAATTCACACACATCTAGGTCACCCAGGAGAATACCCAGAGACCAGGGTCACCAAGGTCGCTCCAGTACTCCTCCGGCCCCCCGGCAGGCAGACATGCAGCGGAGCCAAAGCCACAAGCCCGCCCACCACACTTCCAGGCGCATCCTTCATATTAATCGTCTCCCCGGGCTAGGCGCCTGATGGACTATTATCTAGTCCAACTTGCACCCGACCCCTTCCCCCAAATGACCATGTGTTCACTCAACTATTCACAAGCATTCTCCATTCATTCCTGTTTATTACCACTTCCTTTGCCTGATCTATAGTCATTCCTCTATCATCCAAAGCTTGTCTTACACAGTCTCTCCATCTCGATGGGGGTCTTGCTGCCCTTCTATCTCCCCTTGTATCTGACTCATATATTCTCTTTGTAAGCCTTTCATCTCCCATTCGTTCAACATGACCATACCAGCTCAGCACCCTTCTGTCCACTCTGGCTGACAAATGTTCCTGCTGCCCCACTCTCCTACTTATCTCTTCATTCCTCAATCCGTCTCTACGGGTAACTCCACACATAGGCCTACTCCTCAAGCAGCTCATCTCCATCACATCCAGCTTTCTTCTCTCCATTTTCTTCAGAGCCCATGTCTCAGCCCCATACATCACTGTTGGCACAACAATTCCTTGATACATTGCACTTTTTACTTTCATTCCGAGATTTCTCGTCTTCCACATACTTCCCATTGCTCCGAAAACCTTCCTTCCTTCACACACTCTCTGTTTTACCTCCATTTCCATACCTCCATTCCTGCTTATCGATCCTCCTAGATATTTAAAACACTCTACTTGTTCCAATATTTCCCCATCCAGCCTCACATCTAGATTCACCCTATGCTCTCCCCTATTACACACCATTACTTTACTTTTATTGATGTTCACCTTCAGTTTCTCCTCCCACAAACCACTCCAAACTCTTTGACTAGCCTCTGCAATTTCTCCTCAGAATCCGCCACCAACGCTGTGTCATCAACGAACAGCAACTGATTCAACTCCCAATCTCTACCATTCTTTCCTACTAAACCCAATCCTCTTCCCATAGTTCTCATTTTCACCTCCCTCACCACACCATCCATAAACATATTAAACAGCCATGGTGAGAATACACAACCCTGTCGCAAACCTACCTTTACCTCAAACCATTCACTCAACTCGCCATTTCCTACTCTAACACATGCTCTGCACCCTTCATAAAAACTCTTAACTGCTTCCAACAAATTTCCTCCAATTTCATAAATCCTTAACACCTTCCACATTGTTTCACGATCCACACGATCATACGCTTTTTCCAAATCCATAAAAGCCCAAAATATCTCCTTATGCTTCTCTTAATACTTCTCACATAACTGTCTTACTGCAAACATCTGATCCTCGCACCCTCTTCCCCTCCTAAAACCGCACTGTTATTCTCCTATTGCAACTTCCATACATTTTATTATCCTCTCTATCAACACCCTGCCATACAGCTTTCCAACCACTGATAATAAACTAATATCTCTATAACTTGAACACTCCTGCCGATCTCCCTTCCCTTTGTACAACGGCACAATACATGCACTCTTCTAGTCTATTGGTACCCTTGACATCTTACTTACTATACAATACCGCCAAATTCAATTACCCAATTGGACTCAAAACTGTCGGGATCATCATACACTATTCCCGACAGATGTCAGTTTTCTTCCTGGCGAGCGACATTATTGTACCGAAAAATATACAAATTATTCTCGGGGGGGGGGATCTAATTGATGTTTTTTAAGCTTGATGGAAGTTTAGGGAGGAAACAAAAAATATATGAATATATACATTAAAAGACCCCCCAAAAATATCCATTGTCCCCTTAATGGGTTCTACGAATAACCAACAAGTGTACAAACAATGCAAGCAAACCTTCCACTTCCTTCGTGTATTGTAAAATCTCCGAGTTGATAATACTATTATTACACTATTTTTCAAGTCAGTAATAGAATCAGTAATCTGTTTGTTTCAATTACTAATTGGTACGGGCGGCTGACGAAAAGGGATAAGAATAAATTAAAGACAATTGTAAAATCAGCTTGTAAACTTGGTGCCCAGTGTACGTCAATTGACGAATTGTACAATGTGTAATGAAACAGACAGTCAAGATAATGAACGATATAAACCACCCTCTCCTTGATAATTATGTTTTCCCAAGATCAGACAGAAGGTTAGCCGTACCCGCAGGTAGAAGGGATAGGTTCATGGACTCTTTTGTCCAAAAGACTATAGAGCTATACAATATCAGTAAGGTGTCTCCGTTTTTATATCTAATGATTTAATTGTGTCTGGGTGTGCTTTATGAGGTTGTAAGCCCATATATTTTAAAGATTTTTACTGCATAGAACTCACACCAAAACTAATGTCTTACATACATACGTACATAGCATTTTATGACTGAGTGCTCCAAACATACGTGCAGTTTCAGTCTCTTGTCCTAATGGCGGCGTTCCAGGCAACCCTGTTAAGGGCTGCTTCACTTGTCAAGTTTTTGGATTTGAGATTGGCACGTATAGTCCGATCCCAGGTCTTCCTCGGTCCACCCCTTGGTGCAGCTTCCACCACAATCACAGACGTGCATTCGTTCACCCAATTATGTTCATCCATTCTCTCCACATGTCCATACCATCCCAGTCTACTTGTATGCATCACCTCGCTAATACTCTTTATACCTAAACGTCTCCTCAACTCATCTTTTGTCATTCTATCCTGCAGCATGGCCCCACACATTCATCTCACCATTCTCATCTCATTACGTTCCATTCTGTTGACATCCTCTACTTTAACACTCAAGCCACGGGTCCCGACAATTGTCAAGTGAGAGAACCATGGCCTATTCAGCGGGTCCCGATAATATTCGGGTGTGATTTTGAGCACATTATTGGCTCTGAGAGAGAGTCCAAGCGTTGGGAGGGCGACAGGCGGGCTGTGACCGCTCAGCCTGGGCCGAGCGAGGTAACTGACGTCCCTACCACACCCCTCCACTTTCCCGGCCTCTCGAGGACAAGGATATTTTGAGGAAATTACTGTATTTTAGGGTTTTTGCACTCGGGTTGCAACATCGTTGCAAGGGAACCTATGGGCGTAGAAGGATGATTCAGGTGTCATTCGAAAGCTCTATTATCGCCCTTTCACGGATGCATAATTGTATTACGCTCTGGCTCTTGTTTATGCATTGAAAAAGAGCATGGAATGAAGCTCATTTAGGGTAAATATGCCCGCCACACAGGTAGTAGGAATCACAAATATCACCGTCCGTAAGGGCTTAATGGCCCATGTTTCTGAAGCATACGTCAAATTGTATTACGCTCTGGCTCTTGTTTATGCATTGAAAAAGAGCATGGAATGAAGCTCATTTAGGGTAAATATGCCCGCCACACAGGTAGTAGGAATCACAAATATCCCCGTCCGTAAGGGCTTAATGGCCCATGTTTCTGAGGCATACGTCATTGCACTTCTAACACATGAGGCATACACCTTTCCCTTCAGGGGGAGAAGCATTCTTTTCATGGTCAGATTTGGCAGCAGTTCTCTGAACTTCCCCCAGCCACATCTAATTCTAGCGACAGTGGCAGCCTCGGTCCCACCACCGGCAGAGATAGTATCTCCTAGGTAACAAAACTTGTCCACCAGCTCCAATTACTCATTTCTAAAGTTCTCAGCCACAGGATCATCAATTAACACAAGCTCGCCTTTGCACACTACGCACTAAAATTTCTCTATTTCTGACTTATCCGTCGGCAGGGGTCCTTTTATTCTACTACAGTGCTTACTCCCACGGTGTACCCAACATAGACAGATGTTACATCGAATTGAGTTAGCGCCCACACCCATTCCATACACTCCACATGGGTATGCACCGCTCTTTTCCACATTGCCTCGTCTCAATCTACAATGCATAACCTTGATTTTGTTAATATTGACTCTTAAACCCTTGCTCGCCATGCCCTCTCTCCATCTTTTGAATTTGGCCTCAGCATCTTGCATATTGTCAGATATTAGGACTAAATCGTCTGCATAAAAAAGTTCCCATGGGAGTCCGCCTCTAAAAACTGTGCCTCCAGGACCATAATAAAGAGGAGGGGGCTTAACATTGAACCCTGATGAACTCCAACACAGACTCTGAACTCATCACTCCGTACACCTTTCACCCTCACCGCAGTTCGCGAATCCTCATACATCTTCATTATCACACGCACCAGCCACTCTTCCACACCAAGTTTCCTCATAGCCCACTGCACAACATCTCTTGGCACCATGTCAAAGGCCTTCTCCAGGTCTACAAACACAAAGTAAAGATCCCTGCCTTTTAGTAAGTATCTTTCCTGTATCAACCTGACTATGAAGAGAGCATCGGTTGTACCACGTCCTGGCATAAAACCAAACTGCATATCATCAATGGAGATGCTTTGCCTGATCAAATCCTCAAACACTCTCTCACAGACCTTCATGATTTGGTCACGCATTTTCAGGCCCCTATAATTACCTCTATCTAGCGCATCCCCTTTTCCTTTGTATATATTTACTATTACACTTATTTGCCAATCCTCTGGGATTTTCTCATCTTTAATAATGGTATTTATCAACTCAGTGACTAAGTTGACACCAGTCTCCCCTGAGGCTTTTATCATCTCAGCGACAATGTCAGAGCACCCTGGAGCTTTACTGTCCTTCATTTTATTGATTGCATCGCTCACTACAGCTGGTGCTATCAAAGGAGGGGTCCAGATATTGTTTTTGTTTATACTAAGCTGTTCCTTATCCCATTCAAACTCTACATTTAGCAATCGTTCATAGTGTGCCTTCCATGCTTCTCTGATTTCATTTTCTGCATACACAATCTTCCCATTATCTTTTCTAAAACACTGTTCACCTATAATATCCCTACTGTCATTTTTAACTCACCTAGCTAGGTTGAAGATCCCATTGGGATTGTCAGTGTTACACACTTGTTCGAGGACCAGGTCCTTAATGCCTTTTTTAGCATTGTAAATAACTTTTTTGGCAGTTCGTTTAGCTACCTGGTATTCCTCCTTGCTGCCTCCCTTCTTCCATGAGTTGAAGCATCTCCTTTTCTCTTTCACAGCATGTTCTACCTCATCGTTCCACCACCAGGAGGTCATATTCCTGGGGTGACCCTTTGTTTTCCCACAGACTTTGTCAGTGGCAGCGAGAAGGCTATGCTTAAGAACATTCCATTGACTGTTTACATCGCTAGGCCTGGCTTCCTTATTTCTATTAATTTCCTCCAGTTCACTATGCAGCCAATCTCTAACTTCCTTGTTCTTCAGCAGCCACACTTTCCTTTTGAGCATGTATACCTTCTTGGCTTAGGATCTCTGTATAAGCTCATGTCACACACAAGTAGCTTATGCTGGGGGATACATTCTTCGCTCGGGATGACCTTTACATCCCGAACCAGATTTCAGTCTTTCCTGTTAACCAAGAAGTAATCTATCTGGCTACTGGAGACCCCAGAGTTATATGTGACCAGATGGCTCTGACTTTTCTTGAACTTCGTGTTACACACAACCATGTTTAGTGCAACACAGGACTCCAGTATATATTCGCCTTCCAGATTCCTCCTTCCGTAACCATTTCCTCCATGCACTCCCTCGGATCCATCTGCAGATGCTCCCACGTGACCATTCAGGTCCCCTCCCAGGATTGTTATTTCATTCTCCGAGAGGCCCAAAATGACACTGACGGTGTCATTCCAGAAGTCCTCTTTTATCTTTTTCTGTAGGCCAGCCTGTGGAACATATGCGTATCTTATTGTATATGTATGCAATTTGACAATAAAGTGTATCTTATTTGATCAATGCATTTTGTATAAGTATATACAAATACAGAAGGCCTTGCATGGCCATACTGTATGCTAAACAGATGCTGAGCCATCCATAATTTATCGATGGATCAGAGACTAAATCGTGTGTTGGATTGGCCTCACAATATAATCATTCTCTATTTGGGAGGCAATGACGTACATGAGAATGTCCAGGTGTCTGAAATTACGACCAACTCCGTCTCTATCATCCACCAAATAGAACAGCGCTGTGGTTCGAAAATAGCGGTAGTGTTGCTGGAGCCAAGGAAGTTACCTCCCATCCTTGAAGTCGTTGAAGGAGTAACCTGCGGGAATTACCGGACGATCTACCAAGCTGTGAATCAATGACTCCAAAGACTACTGTGCGGATACAAGACCTTCCAGTTTGGAGCAAGACCCTATCTCAGCAATCTTAGGTGTGACGAGGTCCACTGGAATAGGTCAAGCCACGCAGGTAGCTCGTTATCATGAGCATATAGTCGAGCAGCGGGAAGATTGGCAGCTCTATCAGGTATTGGCAGTAGGAGAATGGAGGTATGCTATTGATTAACTCATGAGCTGCGCAGCCATGGTATTTGAAAGTGCCCGCCATGCGAAGGTATTTTGGTTCATTCCTGACAAAAATCGTCAATCTACCATATATTATATAATTAATACTTATCCATATGCACCTATTTTACTTTTAATATGAACATAAGAACATTGGAATGCAATACAAGAAGTGGTAACAGCAATTGGCTGGTGAAAATCATATATTTTAGCCCCACGGTCGTAATCGGACCTTGACCGGCGAGAGAGAAACACCCTCTCTCTCTTGCCTCGCATGGTACTAAGAGACAAGGGGAGCTCTCAGACTGGCTTAGAGGTTCAGAGACACACTCCTCCATCCTCCCTCCTCTCTCACAGCCGTCGTCGCACGATAATACTCGATTAATATCGGGAATAATAGGGAAAATACCGGAGGAAAAAAAAGGGGGGGGGGAGGAGGTGAAGGGGGGGGGGGACACATTTGTAGGAGTGGTAGCAAATAATGGAGTGGAATTATCTCACCTAATCACAAATTGCTTTGTTTTGAGTGCCTATGGGATGTTTTGAAAGTTTTTTTTTATGCCTTGGATCTTTATAGTCTGGCCGCATTCGCCTAGTAGAACCTATTAAAAGTCTGGCAGCAGGCCCTGGGTTAAAGAATAGATAAAACTAGGCATCTCAATCTGTGGTAGAGGACAGTCTGTAACATTGCGTTCTCTGGCGTTTGAGAAACTCGGAACTTGGGCTTCGTTCCAATCCCTAAATTTTTCCCCTTTTGTATAATTTAGGCCATTTGATGTGTCCGTCCTTAATGTTGCCCGCGTCTGAAAGATCAGGTAAACCAGCTAAATGCTCCGGACTGATCATAGGCAAAATTTAATATATAATCAAATATGACCCCCCCCCCCCCCCCCCCCCCTAGATAAAATGCTAATACAGTACCACGGGTTCCCACGAACATCTGGGATGTTGTTTGAATAATAAATATTAAATAATTAACTAAAGCCAATCTATATAATTGTATGTATTAATATTGGAGACTATAATACATGTTCAACTAATCTTTCATCTGAATTAAATTTGTAACAAGTTATCGGTACAGGTATAGTGCTAAGCATTAATAGTTAAATTATATATGAGCTATATAATACATTAAATTTGAGAGATGAAAATTTAGTTTTCGGTATATCAATTTCCAGTATAACTATATTGTAAGTACTTGCATATTTTCAAAAAATATTAAAATACTCTTGAAAACAATCTATGGTGGGGAAATTAGGTTGGGTATCTAGAGCCATAAATAACTGTCATGAGCTAAAATGATGTGAACCCTGTCCAAGGGAGCTGTTAATTAAAAGTCCCAAATAAAGGATCTAATTCGGTGGGATAATTATGAAGAGTCCTTCAATAAATTGGAAGATTTTTACATTAAACACAAGCAGTCTGAAAGGTTTGATGAAATAAGTCAGTCCTATGCAGATGCCAGTGACAAATATTTGATTCAACTAGCTATGTTGGAATCATTGGTGACAGACAGTGAGTAATGGTACCGGTACCGGTACTGCAGCTCCTGGACAACAAAGCTTTAAGGTGCCACCTATAACCTTAATTGAATTTGAATGTGATTGGACTACCCTTTGGGATAAGTATAAGGGTTTAGTTCATGACAGAACACAAATTTCTTCGGCAAATAAACGATCATATTTGTTGGGTGAACATAAGGGTTTTGCATTGGACCTGATTATGGAACTTCCCATAACCGATAACAATTATGACGCTGCTGTACAAAAACCCTAGGAGAATAAATTTAAGTTAGGTAAGTTAGATCATAATCTGTCGGTTGGTGGCAACTCCAAATTCCTCCGACTTCTAACGGTCCCTCAGTGTGAGAAAGAATGTTGTGGGGGAAATACCGGGCGCTCTGCCAACCCTTAACTTACGTAACTAAATATGGCGGAGAGAGTTAATCTTGAGTATTTTATAGTATATCCTGAATACATTCTAAGTTAACATTCAATAAATTTGATGTGAAGTATATTCAAGTTTCAGTTCCCTTTCTGTTGTACCTTAAATGTCTGATACTTTTCTATATACATTTAATAATTATCTTATCTAGACTAAAGGGAGTGGTGGCAGCTTTTCATTGGGTTATAGACAAGTTATAACTCCAACTCAAGTCACCAACTTGTTTGTGGTGCAAGATAGGTGTACATCGTACAGCTCTGTGTCCCAAGACCAGTGAAGTACAACCCAAAACTACAAAAGTGAACATGACCTTGACCACGGAAACCCAATGAATACGCCGGCAGCTACTCCTACAGCCGACTTATCAGAGGAAAACAAGTTATGTCAGTCAAAGATCTTCATTATGGGAGATGCTGTCAGAGCCATGAATTTGCCAACAGTGGGGAGAGTATAGATGGCAATAACTGGATTCTTGTCAAATAAGGAAACAGATATTCGATGTGGTTAAACCCCTGATTGGGTTAGGCAAATACACATGTAACGTGACAGCAGTGGTTAAGGAAGACATGAACACTTCTGTGGTAAATAAGGGTTTGAAGGAAGCAGCTGACTACAAAACAAAGCGCGGTGTACAACTAGCAGATCGTAATATAGAGTCCAATTCAACTAATCATCGGCTCCGACTATTGTGGACGCTTCTTGCGAAAAATGATTTGGATACATGGTAACACTTAATTTCCTCATCAGGTGGATACATAATTATGGGATCTCTTCCCACATTTGGCCCAAGTGAATTGGGCAACCGGATGGATCCAATTTTCGTAACTCCTGCACAATATCTGGTGGTGGCTAGAATTGGTGCAGAATTAATTTTATCACAAGTAAGAGATATTCTGGAGGAACAACAACTTAAGGACCCGTTCACAAACTTTGGGACATGAGCACTGTGGGTATAGTTCAGATTTTCACGCTCCTGAAGACATTTCAACATATAACCACTACCTAGACACAGTTGAGTATAGGGATGGCCAGTACTGGGTAGGACTTCCATGGAAGATAAATGCCCCCGAATTACCAACTAACTACTAGAGTTCAAGGAGTCAACTGAATAAAATGTTGGAGAGGTTGCATCAACAGCCTGAACAACTGGAAGTTTATCATACAATCATTCAAGATCATTTGTAGAATGACTTCACTGTGGTGGTCCCAAGTGAAATTAACCACAAAGAGGGTCATTACCTTCCTCATCATGCTGTAAATAAGGACTCCAGTACTACCCCCATCAGAGTGGTATTTAACTGCAATGCTCGAACAGCGAAGAATGAAGCAAGTCTCAATGATTGTCTCTATGTAGGACCAAATCTGACTGAAATACTTGAATTGAATTTTTTTAATTGAATTGATTGTTTTTTATTTAGCCAATACATATATACATAAGTTGAGATACACAAGTATAGATAAAACCCAATGGGATTATTATGGTTGAGCCTTTTGAGAGCACGGGACTCTCTTAAGAGGCACATTGTGTTTAATTACACGAGTGAGTTTCTACATTCATGATGGTTGTACATACTTAAAATATAATATCAATGATGTTAATAATTCCCAAATTGACAGTTTGTGGCTATACAACAATATCAATGGTATGAACATATTACATATATGGGTATTTGGACAAAATATATACTATATAAATATACCTGTTTTCATGCAGATTACTATTTTTTAAGCAAGCTATTAGTTATTGTATTTGGATAATAAATATAATTTGAGGCATTTTTTGAAATCGGCTATATTAGAAGTATCTCTTATGTAAGATGGTAACCTATTCCATATCTTGACTCCATGGTAGCTTATAAATGAATGAGATTGTGTTGTTAACATTAGTGGTATGTCTAAGAGGTTGGTGTTTCTCATAATATATCTAGCATTTGTTCTTATATTAAACATAATTTTCGATGTGGTTTTTCAAGGATTTATACACAAAAAGATCACAGCAGTATGTATTAATATCTTCAAACTTAAGCAATCCTAATTCGGAGAATAATTCGTTAGTGTGGTCGTACTTATTTTTGTATGCAAGTGTTCGAATTATTTTCTTTTGAGTTACTATTAGTTTCTTGTTTTGTGTTTTGCAGCAGCCCCCCATACTGTATTGCAGTAAAATGTGTTAGCATATATTAAAGAATAATAAATATGTTTCATTGCTCTTCTGTTTAGATAATTTCTTGTCAAGTAAAGTATACCACACTGCTTGTTCATTTTGTGTTTTTTTTTTTTTTTTTTTTTTTCTATGTGATTGAGGGAGGCAAAAGGCATAACTGCCTATAGCGAGTGCCTCCCCCATAGTTGAAAGAGTGACAGGGCCAAAATCAAGGGACGTTTGAGCCAAAATGCCTGGACACACGGAGTTTGAAGCAATTTAAGTCATAGGAAGAGGGAAAGACTGATTCTGGGAGAGAGTTCCAGAGCTCAGATGTTGAGTAGAAGAAAGTTTGAGAGTAACGTTTCACTCTTGGGTTGGAGAGTTGCACAGAGTAGGGGTGGGATTGAGTTGCAAGACGGGTACCACGTGCCCTACGTAAAGGAGGTGGTATGCACTGGGATAGCTCTGAGGAACACTGATTATTATAGTAGCGATAGAATAGCGAGAGAGATGCAACATTGCGGCGGAGAGAGAGAGATTGCAGAGAGTTGGTGAGTGGACGGGAGTTAATGATACGAAAGGCCTTCCTTTCAACTTTGTCTAGGAGAGCGGTGTGAGAGGAACCTCCCCACACATGTGAACAATACTCAATACAAGGGCGCACTATGCCCCTGTACAGAGCAAGAAGCTGTGCAGGGGAAAAGAACCCCCTAAGGCGATTGAGCACACCCAGCTTCTGGGAGGCTGCCTTAGCAAGACTGGTAATATGGTCCTTCCAAATGAGAGCAGAAGAAAAAGAGACACCAAGAATATTGAGAGAAGATGAAGGGTTGATTTTTGTATTGTTGAAGAATAAGGGATAGTCCGCTGGGAGATCCTGACGGGTAGATAGATGGAGAAATTGGGTTTTGGAAGCATTAAAGTTAACAAGGTTTTCTCTGCCCCAATTGGAAATAGTATTTAGATCAGAATTTAAGAGTTCTATGGCTTCATTACGTTTGTCGTTGAGGGATTGCTGGCTGGGGCGTTCTGAAAAACTAATGGAGTAGTGTAAGGTTGAGTCGTCTGCGTATGAATGGATGGGAATTAAGGTACAGTTAAGGAGATCATTTATAAAAATTAGAAAGAGAATAGGAGATAGGACAGAGCCCTGAGGAACACCGGAGTTTATAGGGTGAGGAAGTGAACAATGGCCGTCCACAACCGCAGCTATGGAACGGCCGGAAAGGAAATTAGAGACAAAGGCACAGATGGAGGGATAGAAACCGAAGGAGGGTAGTTTAGAAATTAAAGATTTATGCCAGACTCTATCGAAGGCTTTCGATATGTCTAGTGCAATAGAAAAAGTCTCACCGAAGTCCCGAAAGGAGGATGACCAAGAGTTAGTAAGATATGAAAGAAGATCACCAGTAGAGCGACCCTTAAGGAAGCCATACTGGCGATCTGAGAGCAGATTATGAGAAGAGAAATGCTTAAGAAATTTGGAAGCAAGAATAGTTTCAAAAACTTTAGAAAGACAAGAGATAAGAGCAATTGGACGATAGTTGGAGGGTTGAGAGCGGTCACCCTTCTTTGGGACAGGTTGAATGTGAGCAAACTTCCAGCATGAAGGGAAGACGTTAGAGGATAGACAGAGACGAAAGAGTTTGCCTAGGCAGGGAGTCAGCACGGAAGCACAGTTTTTGAGAACAACAGGAGGAACACCGTCCGGACCGTACGCCTTATTAGTGTTAAGCCCAGAGAGGGTAGAAAGTACATCTTTAGAAGAGATTAGGATATTAGGCATAAGTAAGAGAGAGGAGGGCGGAGAGGGAGGAATAGCACCGGAATCATCCAAGGTGGAGTTTCTAGCAAAAGTTTGAGCGAAGAGTTTAGCTTTGTCAGAGGAAGAAGTGATGGTTGTGCCATCAGAGTGGGAAAGGGGAGGGAAAGACGAGGAAGAGAAATTGTTGGAGAGGTTTTTGGCTAGATGCCAGAAAGCTTGGGAAGAGCTAGAGTTGGATAGTTCAGTGCATTTATTATTGATGAAAGAGTGTTTGGCAAGTCGAAGAACAGATTTGGCTTGATTCCGGGCAGAAACATATGAAGAATGAGAGTCTTGAGTTTTAAGGCGTCGGTACCGTTTGAATGCTTCCTCCTTATTGCGGACAGCAGTAGAACAGGCGTGAGTAAACCAAGATTTTTTAGCATTAGTCTGAGAGAAAGAGAATGGAATGTATGCTTCCATGCCCGATAGGATTACCTCGGTAATGCGTTCAGCACTCTCCGAGGGTCCCCGGCCATGGAAGCAGAAATCAGTCCATGGGAAATCAAAGAAGTACTGCCGAAGAGCCTCCCAGTCGGCAGCGCCAAAGTGCCACAAGCGCCGCCGGCTAGGAGGATCGGGTGGCTGTACTGGAGAGATAGGACAGGTGACAGGTGTTGTAAATATAATGTATGATCTCCCCACGATAGTCTTTTATCCACGATGACACCCACAAATTTAGTTTTATCCTCTTCATTTAGTACTGTCGCACCTATTTTAATTGGCTGTCGGTTTTCGGGGATTGCTTTATTTCTGTGAAATATTATATAGTGTGTTTTGTCAAGATTTAAAGTTAGTTTGTTACTTACTATCCAGTTCCTTACATTATTTAGTTCAGAGTTTACTATATCTACCAAGGAGTCAAGGTTTGGGTGGCTAGAATAAATTTGAACACTTTGCTAGAATTTTCAATATCATTTATGTAGAGTAGAAAAAGCAATGGTCCCAGTATGGATCCTTGAGGGACGCCATGTGCTATATTTTTTAGTTCTGATTGGCATTCATTATAGGTAACATATTGCTTTCTGTTTTTAAGGTATGACTTAAACCAGAGATAGTTAATACCTCTTACTCCATAATGTTCTAACTTAGTTAATAGTATCTCATGGTCTACAGTGTCAAAGGCCTTAGAAAGGTCTAAAAATGTACTAATAGTATGTTTGTTTGTTGTCATAAGATTTGAATATATCATCAGTAAAAGATGTCAGTTGATCGCCCCCTTCTGAATCCATACTGGGCAGTGGATAAGATATTACAGTTTACAAAGTTATATAATCTGTTATACATAAGTTTTTCAAGAATTATACTTATGGCAGGTAATACAGAAATAGGACGGTGTTTTTTTAGTAGTATTTTATCACCAGCCTTATAATTTATATGGGTGTAACCTTAGCAATGTTGAGCTTATCAGGGAATATTCCATTAGAAAAAGGAAGATTTGCATATATGTAAAATAACTCGGAAAATGGCAGGAGCTACTTCCTTGATAATTTGTATTGATATCTCGTCATTGCCTGGTGCAGTATCTTTGAGCTGTTTGATTACATCTGTTACGACTGGGGTTCAAATATATCAGGGCTCTTATTCATTGGACTAGTAATGGCATAAATGTTACAACGGAAAGCGCTAGCTCCAACCTCTGAAGTATATTCCCAGTGAACAAAGAACACAAATACTCTACAGAGTTCTATATGCAATAATAGGCTATCAAACTCTCAATAAATGTGCGTCTACTCTAGGCTTAATGTTATGTGAAAACAGCCTATTACTACCTATAACCGAAGGTGCTTGGTTATGGTATGCAAAGTAAGGTGGTAAGAGAAGTTACAGCTTACGTTACTTTAATCAATAAATGTCAGGCACTCCTGCATGAAAGAAAGTGCACTAAAGTTCTTCAACACTAACAAGGAATCTTCTTTAAATGTTAGATGCTATAAAGATGCTCATATCGGAAATGGAACCTAAAAAGGCAGGCAGCGGAACAATGCTCGTGCAGGCTATGCACACACAAAGGCAGAATATATAATGCCGTCGGAGCCAAGAATATCCTAAACACTACAACACTAATAATAATCGCCACGACAATGCAGTATTCCTGTCAACAAAAAGAGCCTAAGTCGTTTGTGTCTCAATACATCAAACTAGGCTGCGAAATGCTTGTGTAATCATAAATGGGTATGCATAAAAAGAGTAATTAGGTTAATATACTTAATGTCTACTGTGACTGATAAAGTCTAGCTAGAGTCAATGATACGAGATACTGGTGCGCATGGCATGCTGCATAGCCTAGTGCAAATCTCAAGTCTGTGCGTCAAATATTACGTTATAATGAAGGGTAGCTCTCTTGAGAAACCTTAATACCAAAGTATAAAGCGTTCTCCTGGCGTACCTCAAAGACAAACAATCGAGACTAGAACAGTGCAGAATGGTATAGGCAAAAAACCCTCATTCGTGCATGCTCTACTCTCAATGGCACACAGACTAGAATTTACTCAATCAACTCCAGTTCTCAGGTATGTCGTGCCGCTTTTAACTGAAGCCAGCACTCATAGGAAACAATACCTATAATATCAGACTCCTAGTCTAGCATTATCTAATCCAGCAGAACACTAATAATTATAGGAAGCGGCAATATGAAAGCCAACCAATGCTTCGTGATCCACTTATCTTAACAACTAACATACATAGGCTATATCAGACCTTAACACACAATACAACTGGCCAGCATTAAGCTGATTTTGCAGAGTTAACCAGAGGGGGTATAATATTAATAAAAGGTGGTGAAAGATATGGAAAATGAGAGAGATAGGCAGAGGAAAAGATTCTCAGGTACGGAGCGGGGACAGATAGCAAGGGAAAAAAGATGGGTGTGTTCTAGAAACCAGATCTGAGGGAGAGAGTGGCGAGGAACTGTATATATACTCGCACCAGCTCGAGCCGCGTGGGAAAAAAGCGGTTGCAAGTCGTCCAGCCACTAACAAGAGAGCTTGCAGCATGGCAAAGGCCTCTCTCCACCAACCCCCGCGAGGCAGCCAGCCGTGACGTCATCGAGCGGGACAAAAACACTGCGCGCTCCCTCTCACTCTGTTCTACTCTCTCTCTCTCTCTCCCAGATCCCATCATTACTAGTTAATGACAAAACATATACTTTACAATTAAATATATAAAGCCTTGACATGGGTGAAAACAAAGAGCCTTTCTGGACTGCCCATGACACGAGCTTTCATATGAAATAAAGCACACTCTAATACATAAACTGTAGCCCCATCCACTGCCCTGGCGATCCTAGCGAGTCACTGTAGGACAAGCCATGCGGTTCTAACGGAGTGGTTAACGTCACACATCTAACAGTTCCTTGTGTGAGATAGGTGATGCAGTAAATGTTACTTCTGGTCTGTTATTTAAGTATGATCTAAAATTGGTATCGGCATTACCTTTTTTTTTTCTGCTAGGGTTTTACCGGTGTTAACAAAGTAGTCATTAAAATAATTTGCAATTTCATTGGGGTTTGTTATCACTTTGTTGTCTACAAGAAACGTATCACTAAGTTGTCTAGTGTTTTGCCCGTTTAAAATAGAATTGATCACACCTCACGTTCTCCAGCAATCTCCCGAGTATTGTTCAAGCTTATTTTTATAATAATTTGATTTTGCGCTTCTAATCGTTCGAGTGACCTCAATTCTTAGTCTACGAAAGGACTCCCCATACTTAATTGGTCTTTTGGCAAATAAACTCGGTAGTTTGTTTTTATCTGTAATCATGATCTTAATATCTGTTGTAATATATGGCTTAGAAATGTATTCTGATTTTATTTCCTTAATTATTTTCGGGAAATGTTTATCATAACAAGCATTAAAAATGCTTAAAAAGTTACAATATATTGTGTTGGAAGCCAAAACAAGGTCCCACGATACGTCTTCCATACATCTTTTAAAATTAATTATATTATCATTGCTCAAATTCCTATATTTAATTGTGTTGCGGTCATTTGTCTCAGTAGGGATAGAAGAAGAAAATATTGAAAATACTGGAAAATTATCGGAAATGTTAGTATATACAATTCCATTTTTAATATTTCGGAAACAATTGTTTGACCATATATGGTCAATAATGGTAGCTGAATTAGATGTCACTCTGGTAGGCTTGTTTATGGTGTTAAACAATAATTTAGAATAACACGTGGCAATTAAATCAGCAACTGGAACTTCGATGTCATTTTTTAATAGATCTAAGTTAAATTCACCCAGAATGTAACACGTTTTCTTCTCCTCATTAATTACAGACAGAATATAATTGAATTTGGTTAAAAATAAGTTAGTGTTTGTATGTGGCCTTCTGTATACAACACCGACAATTATGTTTTCAGCTTTCTTGTTGTATATTTCGATAAATGATGTTTCTAAGCATCCGTATTGTATGTTTAAATCTTTTCGCTCAAAAGTAATTGGTGATATTGTGACGTTGACCACTCCGGTTAGAACCGCATGGCTTGTCCTACAGTGACTCGCTAGGATCGCCAGGGCAGTGGATGTGGCTACAGTTGGTGTATTGTTGTGTGTTTTATTTCATATGAAAGCTCGTGTCATGGGAAGTCCAGAAAGGCTCTTTGTTTTCACCCATGTCAAGGCTTTATATATTTAATTGCAAAGTATATGTTTTATCATTAAGTAGTAATGATAGGATTTGAGAGAGAGAGAGAGAGAGAGTAGAACAGAGTGTGGGGAGGCGCGCAGTGTTTTGCTATGCTTGGTGACGTCATGTTTTGGCTAGCTTTAGCATTGGCTAGAGGACTTGTTACCGCTTTTCTACGCGGTTCGAGCTAGTGCTAGTATATATACAGCTTCCTCGCCACTCTCTCCCTCAGATCTGGTTTCTAGAACACATCCCTCTTATCCCTTTGATATCTGTCCCCCTGCGAACCTTTTCCTCTGCCTATCTCTCTCATTTTCCATATCTTTCACCACCTTTTATTAATATTATACCCCCTCTGGTTAACTCTGAAAAATCAGCTTCATGCTGGCCAGTTGTATTGTGTGTTAAGGTCTTATATAACCCATGTATGTTAGTTGTTAAGATAAGTTGATCACGAAGCATTGGTTGGAATTCATATTGTTCCGTACCGCTTCCTATAATTATTAGTGTTCTGCTAGATTAGATAATGCTAGACTAGGAGTCTGATACTATAAGGTATTGTTTCCGATGGGTGCTGGCTTTAGTTAAAAGCTGCACGACATACCTGAGAACTGGAGTTGATTGGATAAATTCTATTTTGTGTGCCATTGAGAGTAGAGCATGCACGAATGAGGGCTTTTTGCCTATACCATTCTGCACTGTTCTAGGCTCGGTTGTTTATCTTTGAGGTACGCCAGGAGAACGTTTAATACTTCGGTATTAAGGTTTCTCAAGAGAGCTACCCTTCCCTATAACGTAATATTTGACGCACAGACTTGAGATTTGCACTAGGCTATGCGGCATGCTATGCGCACCAGTATCTCGTATCATTGACTCTAGCTAGACTTTATCAGTCACAGTAGACATTAAGTATATTAAACCAATTACTCTTATTATGCATACCCGTTTATGATTACACAAGCATTTCACAGCCGAGTTTGATGTATTGAGACACAAACGACTTAGGCTCTTTTTGTTGATAGGAATACTGCATTGTCGTGGCGATTATTATTATTGTTGTGGCGTTTAGGATATTCTTGGCTCCGACTGCATTATATATCCTGCCTTTTTGTGTGCATAGCCTGCACGAGCATTGTTCTGCTGCCGGCCTTTTTGGGTTCCATTTCCGATTCGAGCATCTTGATAGCATCTAACATTTAAAGAAGATTCCTTGTTGGTGTTGAAGGACTTTAGTGCACTTTCTTTCATGCAGGAGTGCCTGACATTTATTGATTAAAGTAACGTAAGCTGTAACTTCTCTTACCACCTTACTTTGCATACCATAACCAAGCACCTTCGGTTATAGGTAGTAATAGGCTGTCTTCACATAACATTAACCCTTCCTACCCGGGCAGCCTTTCTTAATGACGGAGGCTGTATCCGGGCGATCTGGCTGAAAACACAACAAAAGTAAACTAAGGCTAATCTCGCTTAATATACTACCTACAATAATCAAACATATGTCAAAATGGGCGCCTTACCTTCCCGCGTAGAATGGCGTTGAGTAGAGCTTTCTAGCTCAAGTAGTTCAGGAGTTATGGTGATGGAAGTGGAGGTAACTTTTGCCGCGTATTTACCTCGCCGCGTCTGAACGCTCACCCGCGGCCCAGGCTACGACGAACGTTTTGACTCGTCGCTCTACCTTGAATTATGGCGGGAAGCGATTTTTTAGTGTTTTATTGTTTATTATGCCATATATTATTGTTATTATGATATTTTCACTCAATAAATATATTTTTCTGAAGTAATTTGTATCTCTGTCACTTATACTTAGTTTTATTGTTATTATTATAGTAGTTATGATTATTTATACTGGACTATGGTAATTGATAGTGTCATTTTCACTTCTTTATTGTTAGGAATATATATTTTAGTGTCACTTTCACTTGTTCATATTGTTCTGAAGGCACTTATTATTACTTATGTGTGTCTCTTTCACTTAGACTTAGTTTTATAGTCATTTTTATAGTAGTTATGATTATTTATACTGGACTATGGTAATTGACAGTGTAATTTTCACTTCTTTATTGTTAGGAATATACTGTATATTTTAGTGTCACTTTCACTTGTTCGTATTGTTCTGAAGGCACTTATTATTACTTATGTGTCTCTTTCACTTATACTTACTTATATTATTATTATTGAGTGTCACTATCACTGTCACTTACACTTCAATAGTTTGCCAGAGTGTGGAAATCATTGAAGCAGGTGCCGGCACACAGTCCCACCTGACACTCGAGGCATTGCCAAGTGGTTTTTGTGGGTTTGCTTGGTCGTCGAGTTGTGCGGGTGCACACATAGCACGTCTTCTGCATCCTTATTCGGCTGTTAGGACCCTGGAAAGGAAGGGCGACGAGCTGGTGCTTTCTGATGAAGTCGGCACACCCTATTCTGTCCATCATGCCTGGTCGTTGTAGTGGCCTCCCTGGTGTACCCGCATGTTTTACCAGGAGCTCATGTATCAGCTGCTTTTGGAAGGTCCGCAGGCTCTTGTACTTGATGACTGGACACCTCAAACGGTAGATGTTGTACGCGTTGAGGACAGACATATCTACTGTATGCAGGACAAACTTCTTGTACCACCTGCAAGATGTTCGCAGGCAGTCTATGAAGCCCATCTGCATGTCGGACTTGTCGACGAGGCGCATGTTCAGGTTATAGTCCAGAACAGCAGCTGGTTTTGTGATAGGGTTCTTAGTTTTTCGGTCCACCTTCCCTGTGGGGACCATCTCTGCTTTGTGGCATGTGGTGAGGAGGTTGACCTTGCGCTGGTCATGCCAGTGGATGGAGAGGATGGGGCCACTCTTCTTATGGAATATGTCCGTCTTCTAAGATTTTGTTGGGTAGGCTGGCATGCCCTTCCTCTTCCCCTTCACTGTGCCGACAGTTCCGGTCTTGCGGTCATGGAGGTACTTGGCGAGGTTAGGCGACGTGTAATAATTGTCGGTATAGAGGACGTGGTTGTCATAGAAGTACCTCTCCATCATCCTCTTTACCACAGCGCCGCCAAAACCAATGAGGGGGTCAATCTCCACCTCACCACCCTTGCCGCTGTAGACTATAAAGTCGAGCACATATCCCGTCTTGCAGTCGCACAGGACGAAGAGCTTGATGCCGAAGCGGTGTCTCTTTGACGGGATATACTGTCGGAAGTGCAGCCTACCACGGAACAGGACCAGAGACTCGTCGATGCACAGCTTCTGAAATGGAATCAGGTAGGTGGAAAACCGATGACGTATCATGTCATACAGTTTCCTGATCTTCCAGAGTGTGTCGGGCTCGTGGACATGCATGTTATTTGTCAGGTGGAAATATGAGAGGATGTCGAAGTACCTATCCCTTGACATGAATTTCCCAAATGCTGGAGTCGTTGTGAGGTCGCCAGTTATCCAGTAGTCGGCCAGAACGTGCTTCTTTATGTGTGTCATCAGCATTCTGAGTGCCAAGAACACATATAATTCTGCCACAGTGAGAGCTCTCCATGCCACCATCTTTGCACTTGTCTTACTGCCAAGAAAGTTTGAACAGATAGCCTGGTGGTGATTTGTCTCTTTGACAAGGTATTCCATGACTTCATTGTCGTAGAAGCCACAGAAAAGTTCACTGGGGGTGGCATTTGGGCCACAGGGATATGCTGGTGACACCCCTGAACCCTGTTGTACCTCGTCAAAGGCAGGAAAATCTGGCACAAAATCCGCCCCATCTGACCACACAAACATTTCAGCAGGTCGAGGACGAGGACGTGGAGCTGCAGCAGGCACACGCCCTGGACGTCCTGGCACACGCCCTTGGCCACGCGGATGCCCAGGCGGACGCCCTGCACGCCCACGCCCAGGCCCAGGGGCGTCGGCAGGCTGACCACGTCCACGACCTCGAGGTCCTTTGACTCTTCTTGTCGGGACTCCCTCTTCCTCTTCCTTTTCCTCTTCCTCTTCGTTTTCCTCTTCCTCAGGCGACGTCAGGTCATCTGGGGCAATGTCGGGGTCGTCAGCAGCCTCTTCAGGAGTCACTCTGGTGAAGAATAGACCGGGCGTCGGCGGCGTGGGGCTGCGGGAGGTTGAGCAATGGGAGCCTTGGCCTCGGGAGTTGGGCTCCTTTTGCGGCTAGCCGGGGACTTTTCCGCAGGAAATAATGACCTACGATGCGGGGCCTGTGGTGACACACTGCGGGAGGCCAATGGCGCACTTGTAGAGGCCCTTTGGTCATCTTGAGGGACAGATGAAGCTGAGGGCTGTGGGTGGCCCTCCCGGCGTCCCGGGTCAAGGCGTCGTGACAAAGGAATGCGGGTGGTTGCTAGGCCTGGGTCGGCGTCACTCTCACTATCTACGCCTTCCCTCACTTTTTCTGCCTCCCTGCGTGCTTTCTTGGCTGCACTTTTCACTAAAGACTGTTTGTAGAAGTATTTACCCACTTTCAAGGGCATACGGGCAGGCAAAGGGGAAGGTCCTGGCGTAGGGCTAGGGCTAGGCCTACCCTGACCTACGAAACTAGGCGAAGGGGTTGGCTCTAGCACACTTGGTACTTCAATAGCACCTTCCTCCACCACTTCCACATCAGGATCATCACTACTATCATCCCCCTCAAATAAATCAACATTGTCATCAGCACCAAATCCCACAAAATCGTCAATTTCGCTCCCACTTCTACTCTGAATATAGAGGTTTTTGTCCACAGAGCTTTCACCACTGCTCAAATCCTGGTTGAAAAGTTCACGGTGTATTGCACTGTCACTTAGCAAACGTTTCACTTTCCTTACTTTCCTTTTCTTCTCGGTTGGCAGAGGCGTAGATGTTGTAAGCGGGGTAGCACTGGGACGCGCGGGAGATTGCACAGTATCGGACGCATCGGAATTCATTTTTTTGCTGTAGCTCTCAATGGCGGCAACGTAGGAATTGATAAGCGTGGTAGTTGAGGCTTGGTGGCACTACGATCGCCCCCGCAAAGTAAAATTTGCCCGCGCGAAATTTAAAGCACGCTTTCAAGCAAATGCCTTACATAAGGCTTACCGGGTTGCGGCCCTTCAGCCGCGCTGTCCTTACCTAAGGCAGCCCGGGTAGGAGTGCCTAGAGTAGACGCACATTTATTGAGAGTTTAATAACCTATTATTGCATATAGAACTCTGAAGAGTATTTGTGTTCTTTGTTCACTGGGAATATACATCAGAGGTTGGATCTAGCGCTTTCCGTTGTAGCATTTATGCCATTACTAGTCCAATGAATAAGAGCCCTGATATATTTAAACCTCAGTCATAACAAATGGCAACCTTACCTAGGATTTGGTGAACCTATATTTATTAGCAGGGAACATTTGTTGTTTTGGGGAATATTTTGCGGGGATCAGCAAGAATAATTTTATTTTTTTGCAACATAGTATAGCCCTTGAGTATTTCCGAGAATTTTTGTGTGTATATTGAGGTATAAGAGTTTGGGGTGCTTCTTTTCTGAATATTGAGGTGGGAAATTTTTGTGAGCATCATGTCTTATACCGGATCAGAGGAGGATGGAGACACAGTACGTAATGTCGAAACTGAGGAACAGCAGTATGATGAAAGGGTTAATCAGGTGAACTGTAAGGAGGATGCTAGGATATTTTTGCTATGGCCTGTTACTGCCGAGCGGTTGGAGGGTATGGATCGGTACGGTCTTCAATGCCTGGTGTTACGTCCTGGGATATATAAACACTGGGCTCTTTCTATTGGACTAGGTATGCGGCAACAAGCAACAACGGAAAACGCTAGATCCCACCCTTATCTATAAACCCAGGCAACAAACCACCCTAAACCGTCAAGAGTCCTGCCTGGACAACAAGGTATCCTATGACTCGGTTACAGGGTGCACGCACTATAGACTGCTGATAGTCAAGCAGGCTATATAAAAGATCACACAATTAAGTTGACTTAAAGCTTCAAGGAAAAGATAGATAACGGAATTAAATTGCAGAAACAATTTAATAACAAACTAGAAGAAAGTACATTTAACGTTACGTTAATTAATACAACTAATCACCCCTGCGTGAAAGAAGGTGAAAGCAAACAGTCCTCAAAACATCGCACAGGTAGACAAGATGCAGGTTTCTAAACTGCATGCGGCTACTGTAGGATCTGATGCTTAGCAAAGAGAGTAAGTTTCGGATTTAGAGAACTCTTAACTCATGAGCAGGAATAAATACTAGTGATAGGCCATACAGTGTATAATGGCATAGGTATAATTAAATAAAGGCAGCAACTCGCAACATAACCACATACATGTGTGCTTCTCACTCTTAGTCAGGCAAGCCTGCTCGGACAGAGTCTCTAAGCCACACCCTGACTCACAATGCTCACAAAGACGGTAAACTGTGGCACAATAACAAGCATACAGATATAATAAACCCCTAGCTGTTAATCTGTCAGGTGGCAGAGGTCTAGCCGGAAGGATATAGGCTTCGGATACCCGGGCTAAGCCACCTGCTCTAGCCTAGGGACGTTCCCAAGTCTGTGCGCCAAATTACTCTAATTGAAAGGGTGCTCTCTTGAGAGACTCAGATCCCAAGTATCTGACTCTCTCCTGGCGACCCTAGAACAAACGCAAGACGTGCTAGCGCAGTGCTGAGTGAACTAGGCAAGGGCCCTCACACAACACCACACTAGACACACAGGCACACAGACAAGAAAATGCCCCCCAGACTCCCACGGGTATCCTAGTAAAGTCGTGCAGGTCCACAGGACTCGCACCAGCAGACTTTACTTAAAGGATCGCAAAAAAAACTCCCCTCCGGTCTAGCCCCTGCTCACCTGCCACAAGAACACACCAGCAAGCATGAAACCATCAAATATGAGACAACAAAAAAGCTTCCTAGGTCTCATTAACAATTATATCTCTGCATAAGGCCCAAAATCCTATCTAGTTATCTGAGAGCTCGTCGTTAATACAATGATAGATATAAGGTCTATCAAGGGGATGGGATAATTAAATAGATTGGTGAAGTAGTGGGAAGAAGGTATACAAAGTAAGAGAGAAAGTTTCTAAGTGGGGTTGAGAGGGATGGATATCAAGGGGGTCCGAAGGGTACGACAGTGAGGTGAGCTCTGAGTCTTGAATCTGTCTGGACCCCACCCTAGGCATGCAAAATACATCCCATGCTTGGCAACACTCAACACCGTTGCCGGGTCAAAATCGTCTACCCCTTGCGTGAGTCGAAACTAAGCCTAACGTTGCGATTAATTGGCAACAATCAGGCTCGTCCCAAGCTACTCTCTCCGCGCCCGCGCGAAGCAACGTCTCCCAGCCGGTCTCTCTCTCCTGCTCGTCTCCTCCCACTCTCACTAGACTTACATCTTATATATAATAATGAAATAATCAACTATCGAGAATAAAATATACTAAGATGTGTTGGTTAAGAATAAGGGCAGCTTCAAGCTGTGAAACAACATAAGAATATCCCAGACATTAGTTACATTGTCGTAGGATATATACTAAGGAAAAGCCGGCCAGCCGGCTGCCGCCAGCCGGTTTCTAAACGGCTGGGCAGCCGACACTCGCGCATGCCCGCACGTGGCTACTATGCAGGAGCGTCACACCTCCCCCAAGATATAAGACACTTGACTAAGTTCTTCATATCTAACAGAAAGCTTCTCATAGTACCACACACTGTTGCGACACAAGGCACTATATATAAAAAAATAAAGACTGTTGCACTCCACCGAGCAAGTTCAACTAACTTAGCGACAATAAGCGAAAACATTCAACTTAGATACTGCTACAACATCTTATATAAAATTCTAAACGTTATAAAAATAAAGAGTTTATATAAGGTTTTTGCTTTTTTTAATTTGTTTTTTTCGGCTGAACTACAGTGACAGCCTATTTTCCTCCACCCTCAACACACACTGACTGAACGGCGAGGGTTCTCCTGCAAACAAACCCTCCTGTGACAACCAATCAGCCAAAACATTATCAGTGCCCTTAGCATGCCACACATCCAACTTGTGTCCCGGCAGCAAAACAACACCTGGCACTGATAAACTGCCCAGTTCATCACAAGACTGGCATTTCTCTTCGCTCTTTCCGGCAACGGGGCCTGCCAATAACCTTTCACTAGTTCTACCTTCGTGATGGGCGATGCAGCCCCGAGGCGGTCTATGGTGTCGTCAACTCTCGATAAGGTATAGGCGTCTGTCAGGGATAATGCACACACACTCTCGCAATCAACACACTCACTGATCTTGCCACTTAACACCGGTTGCAAAGTTACAGGCAATGACCACTCACGACATTCCTTATCCCTCAGACCCTTCGTCAACACGTAATCCAGCTCTGCTTGCACCACAGGCTGTCGAGCAGGATTTATACGGTAGGGAATTAAATTGAGCCTTGCACTATCTCCAGACTGCATGTCGGATTCTACCCCGTACATCAGGCCTGGAGAAACAACAAACATGCGGATGCACTGCCACAGCCTAGTAAACAACTTATCTCGCAGAATAACAATCCTAGTGCCCTTCCACAACCCAGCCGAGACCGCAGCTTCTAACCTGTAGTCTCCCTCCTTCTCCACCTTCGTCCCTAGAACAGCCAGGTCATGAGAGCGACAATCAGTACCACCTGTGCAGTCACTCCCATAGTTCATTATTGCTAAGGCTTCCCCGCTGATACTGTACATGCGCACCCCCGCATTCCTTGTGACGACATCTGCCTGCGCAGCATCACCGCTTTTAGCGACATGGCCAGATACAGTCGGTCTATGGTAGGGCTGTTGCATTAGACTAGAGCAGCATTGGGAGGCTATGCGACGACCGGGCACATCCACTCCACAGCCAACCTCACCAATCTGCTCAATGTCCTCCTTTTGACCACCACCCTTGGCAGCCATGGGTCGACCCTGACCTGGCAACCATGCCAAAGCCTCGTCGCCCACCTTGAACCACCGAAACAACGAGGCTAATGGTCTTTCAACATTCACGTGACCTGCCCGCGGAACATCTTGCACCGCCCGAGTTGTGAGGCTAAGGGGCTCGGCACGACCAGTGGGGTATGAACCGAGCTGGTGCTGGAGCGCTGCACACTGCTGCTCAGGCAGGTGCTCTAGCGCTTCCACAGCCACCAGACTCGTGTCCCCCGCCCACTGCTCCGCCGAGACATGACAATCCCTACTCTCCTCCACCTGTGCCCTACTGCCCCCCTCTCCTTCTCCACCTTGGCCGCTGCAGACCAACGCAGGGACAGTAGGCTGCTCAGGTGGTTGCCCCACAAACTCCTCCAACAGGTTCACATGACATGTTTCCCCGTCCTCGTGTTTGATCTCGACAGCACCATTACCACACTTCTGAACTTCCGGATCCTCCAACTGCGGTTTACAAATATCTGAGGGAACCAACCTGTCTAGATGCTTCCGAAGCAACCCAAGTCCTCCCCCAATATCAAACTGAGCAACCCTTTTTCCTCTCCGTGTGTAACGTTGCTGCCTCGGAGTCTCTTCCTGCCCTACCTCCTCACTAGCTGTGACAGGTAATGGGGCCTTTCCAGACTCTAACATAGGTGCCAATAATGAGTCACCAAGAAACACTGCCGGCTCAAAACTCTCCAATTGACCAACACTTCCCGTTTTCTTGTGACCTTTCCTCCGCAGTTTGATAGACTGAGGTGGTGGCTGCAAGGCTCCGGATGTCTGAGAACGCGTCACAACACACGGCATGGTTTGTACGCTACACTTCTCAACCCACTCCTGTTCCTCCCTACTAACGTCGGCCGCCTTCTCGGCAACGACTAAGGGTGAAACCTTAGAAGCAGGCACCGCAAAGTCGTTGCCGAGGAGGAGGTCGACGCCCCCAACAGGCAAGTTCTCTACGATTCCGACATCCAGCTCCTTCGCCACACCACCCACCTCCAGCTCCATCCGCACCAGCGGGTAGGACTTCGTAGCATTGATCCCCTGAACTACCACCACCCGAGCAGCGTTAATCAGCCTACCAGTAAAGTTCTTTAACAAGGTCTGAGAAGCCCCAGTATCACGCAATAGCTTAACTCCTCGCCTTTCGCCAGCCCACCTCACAAAACCATGCCCTCTATGACCCCCAAAGACGTCGCGAACAGGGTTTGAGCCTTCCGGACTCTTGAACACAGGCTGTGTCCCAACCTCTGACGAACTACCCTTGGCAAACTCAGAAGATATAGCCGACACCCCTATGCTGCGGGCCAATGACACAACCTTGTTTGGTGGCTTGTTCGGACAAGCATTTGCAAAGTGACCCTCCTTGTGACATGCAAAGCACTCTTTACTCTTTGGTTTCCCTTGGGAGTGGGAGGTACCATTAGACTTCTTATACGGGACGGTATTTGGTTTATTTTCAGTTTTATTGTCAGTGCTACATGGTTTTGTGTATTTATGTGTATCAAAATTCTTGGGAGGGGGAGGGGTACGATCCTTTGCACCCGACTCACTCCTAGCTGCTGCTTCGCACCCTCGAATTAATGACAGTCGGAGGTCAGCCATTTCTGCTGCCTCCTGGAGAGTTCTAGGATTTTATTTCCTTTATATTTAATGTTAAGTCCCCGCCTGTGCACTTAAAGAACTGCTCCAAGGGAACCAACTCACTCAACTCCTCAAAAGTAGCTGCCCTCTCAGAACGCAGCTAATGTCGTAGTGCATCAGACAAGTCCCGGGCGTGTTCTAGGAAGGTACTATCCTTGCCCTTAGTAATACCCCGAAACTTCAAGCGGTAAGTTTCTGGTTGTAACTCATAGGCCCGTAGCACAGCCTTCTTTAGCTCATCATAAACTAAACAGGACTCTAAAGGTAGTGCATCATACGCTTTTAGCCCCTTTCCTAGGAGTCTTGATGAAACTAATGCTGCCCACTTTTCCTGAGGCCACTGGTGTTCCTGACACTTCTTCTCAAATCGCATAAAAAACTCAGTCACACATGATTCATCGAACACAGGAACTAGTTTAAGCAGGTGCGACAATGATTGGTCCCGGTGTCTGTTACCTCCCCCAATATTTCGCCCTGTCACCTCCACTCGAGATCTCTCCAGCTCCCTGTCAGCCCGATACCTAGTAGACTCTGCCTGCAGTTCAGCCTCTCGTATAGCTGTTCTCTCTGCAGCCTCAGCCTGAGCTCTAGCAGCCTCAGCCTGCACACTAGCCTGTCTCTCGGTAGCCTCAACCTGAGCTCTAGCAACCTCAACCTTGGCCATCTCAAGCCGAAACAACAAAGCTGGAGTCAACCCTTGAGGAGGGGAAGGTGCATTTAATGGAGAGGGTCCCTGTGATTGAATTCCACGCTGCCATTGACCATCAACTTGGGGGTATGTACTAAATTCAGGCACCCTGACGTTTGATATGGGGGTAGAGTGGAGGGGGGGCTGGGGACCGGGGCCCCCAGTCGCCTCTCTACCCAAGGTCTCTCCCTTCTAAACCCAATATCAAAGTCCTCAGCTGATCTTTCCTCATGCCACTTAAACCCTGGTGACCCTGAAGACCTGCCACACACTTTAAGCCATACTTATTCAGCTTCAACACCCTGGCAGCGGTAAGGGGCACCTCTAAAAATCTTCTAGCACCCTCCTCGCTATCGACTAGCCACTCCACAGGTCTTTCTCCCTCCGAGCCCGTATCGTGACCTGACCCACCACTTTGTTCTGATGTATTAGACATGTTTGTGCACTGCAGTAATTATCACGGTTATAGAATGTGCCTTATCTCCTATGTAAGTATGTATATACTAATGTTATTTAAAGTCTTTAATGTGTTATATTGGTTGCTCCAAAAAAACTCTATGTCCACTGTATTCCTCTAATCATAAGGAATCTCAAAACAAATGACCACTATATTCCTCTGTTCAGTAAATCCTATGCAAGGTCGCCATTTGTTACGTCCTGGGATATATAAACACTGGGCTCTTTCTATTGGACTAGGTATGCGGCAAAAAGCAACAACGGAAAACGCTAGATCCCACCCTTATATATAAACCCAGGCAACAAACCACCCTAAACCGTCAAGAGTCCTGCCTGGACAACAAGGTATCCTATGACTCGGTTACAGGGTGCACGCACTATAGACTGCTGATAGTCAAGCAGGCTATATAAAAGATCACACAATTAAGTTGACTTAAAGCTTCAAGGAAAAGATAGATAACGGAATTAAATTGCAGAAACAATTTAATAACAAACTAGAAGAAAGTACATTTAACGTTACGTTAATTAATACAACTAATCACCCCTGCGTGAAAGAAGGTGAAAGCAAACAGTCCTCAAAACATCGTACAGGTAGACAAGATGCAGGTTTCTAAACTGCATGCGGCTACTGTAGGATCTGATGCTTAGCAAAGAAAGTAAGTTACGGATTTAGAGAACTCTTAACTCATAAGCAGGAATAAATACTAGTGATAGGCCATACAGTGTATAATGGCATAGGTATAATTAAATAAAGGCAGCAACTCGCAACATAACCACATACAGGTGTGCTTCTCACACCTGTATGGTGTCTCAGGCAAGCCTGCTCGGACAGTGTCTCTAAGCCACACCCTGACTCACAATGCTCACAAAGACGGTAAACTGTGGCACAATAACAAGCATACAGATATAATAAACCCCTAGCTGTTAATCTGCCAGGTGGCAGATGTCTAGCCGGAAGGATATAGGCTTCGGATACCTGGGCTGAGCCACCTGCTCTAGCCTAGGGACGTTCCCAAGTCTGTGCGCCAAATTACTCGAATTGAAAGGGTGCTCTCTTGAGAGACTCAGATCCCAAGTATCTGACTCTCTCCTGGCGACCCTAAAACAAACGCAAGACGTGCTAGCGCAGTGCTGAGTGGACTAGGCAAGGGCCCTCACACAACACCACACTAGACACACAGGCACACGGACAAGAAAATGCCCCCCAGACTCCCACGGGTATCCTAGTAAAGTCGTGCAGGTCCACAGGACTCGCACCAGCAGACTTTACTTAAAGGATCGCAAAAAAAACTCCCCTCCGGTCTAGCCCCTGCTCACCTGCCACAAGAACACACCAGCAAGCATGAAACCACCAAATATGAGACAACAAAATAGCTTCCTAGGTCTCATTAACAATTATATCTCTGCATAAGGCCCAAAATCCTATCTAGTTATCTGAGAGCTCGTCGTTAATACAATGATAGATATAAGGTCTATCAAGGGGATGGGATAATTAAATAGATTGGTGAAGTAATGGAAAGAAGGTATACAAAGTAAGAGAGAAAGTTTCTAAGTGGGGTTGAGAGGGATGGATATCAAGGGGGTCCGAAGGGTACGACAGTGAGGTGAGCTCTGAGTCTTGAATCTGTCTGGACCCCACCCTAGGCATGCGAAATACATCCCATGCTTGGCAACACTCAACACCGTTGCCGGGTCAAAATCGTCTACCCCTTGCGTGAGTCGAAACTAAGCCTAACGTTGCGATTAATTGGCAACAATCAGGCTCGTCCCAAGCTACTCTCTCCGCACCCGCGCGAAGCAACGTCCCCCAGCCGGTCTCTCTCTCCCGCTCGTCTCCTCCCACTCTCACTAGACTTACATCTTATATATAATAATGAAATAATCAACTATCGAGAATAAAATATACTAAGATGTGTTGGTTAAGAATAAGGGCAGCTTCAAGCTGTGAAACAAGATAAGAATATCCCAGACATTAGTTACATTGTCGTAGGATATATACTAAGGAAAAGCCGGCCAGCCGGCTGCCGCCAGCCGGCCAGCCGGCTGCCGCCAGCCGGTTTCTAAACGGCTGGGCAGCCGACACTCGCGCATGCCCGCACGTGGCTACTATGCAGGAGCGTCACACTGGCCACAGCTATCGGTCATGCGGGTACTAGCAGCATGACCAGGGATAACTTGATAACGTGTGTACTGGGCAGGGTGACTGGTGAGCGAGATGGGTTGAGTGCTCAGAGCCCTTCGGCCATGCTTCCCCTACACTCGACTCCCAGCCATCCCAGTGGTTTGCCGACCCCGGGTACGCATCCACAGTTGGGTGGTGACTGGCAGGGTGGGTTGCCCCTGGGGGGACCACCGGTAATTTCAAACATTGTAGCACCTTCACCTCCTCAAGGGTTATCTCCAGAATTATTGTTTCGGCTCGAATTAGCTAAGATCGAAGAGAGAAAGGCTATCAGGGTGTCTGTAGAGCAACAAAGGGCATGTGAGATTCAGCAGCAACAAAGGGCATTTCCTCTAACTTTCACTCTGTTGAGCACCATCTCTCCTCCTACAAACCTGATCTTCTCTTCCTCACCGAAACCCAGGTGTCTGTAGCAACATCCAGCAACCCCTTCTCTGTATCCTCCTACTTTCTCTATCCTAGTTTCAAAGCCAATGGCGGATGTTGTGCATATGTGCACAACAAACTCACTTGCTCTCGTGTTCCCGATTTCGACTCCTCTGAATTCTCAACTTTATGGCTCAAACTTTCCTGTCATTCTCTTACTAAATATTTCTGTGCTGTCTATCTTTCCCCTAACTCTACCAACTTTCCTAAATTCTTTGACTATCTAAACTCTACAGTGGAACACATTCTATCCATTTCTCCTTTCTCAGAAATCTCCATCTTAGGAGATTTCAACGTTCACCACCGCCAATGGCTCTCCTCTCTCACTACTGATCCACCTGGTGAACAAGCCTACGTCTTTTCTATCCTAAATGACCTAGAGCAGTTAGTTCAGCAACCCACCCGTATCCCGGATCGCATCGGAGATCGGCCCAACATTCTTGACCTGTTTCTAACTTCTAACCCTTCTTCTTATACTGTCGATCTTTTCTCTCCTTTGGGCTCCTCCGACCATAAACTTATCTCTGTCACCTGTCCTATCTCTCCAGTACAGCCACCCGATCCTCCTAGCCGGCGGCGCTTGTGGCACTTTGGCGCTGCCGACTGGGAGGCTCTTCGGCAGTACTTCTTTGATTTCCCATGGACTGATTTCTGCTTCCATGGCCGGGGACCCTCGGAGAGTGCTGAACGCATTACCGAGGTAATCCTATCGGGCATGGAAGCATACATTCCATTCTCTTTCTCTCAGACTAATGCTAAAAAATCTTGGTTTACTCACGCCTGTTCTACTGCTGTCCGCAATAAGGAGGAAGCATTCAAACGGTACCGACGCCTTAAAACTCAAGACTCTCATTCTTCATATGTTTCTGCCCGGAATCAAGCCAAATCTGTTCTTCGACTTGCCAAACACTCTTTCATCAATAATAAATGCACTGAACTATCCAACTCTAGCTCTTCCCAAGCTTTCTGGCATCTAGCCAAAAACCTCTCCAACAATTTCTCTTCCTCGTCTTTCCCTCCCCTTTCCCACTCTGATGGCACAACCATCACTTCTTCCTCTGACAAAGCTAAACTCTTCGCTCAAACTTTTGCTAGAAACTCCACCTTGGATGATTCCGGTGCTATTCCTCCCTCTCCGCCCTCCTCTCTCTTACTTATGCCTAATATCCTAATCTCTTCTAAAGATGTACTTTCTACCCTCTCTGGGCTTAACACTAATAAGGCGTACGGTCCGGACGGTGTTCCTCCTGTTGTTCTCAAAAACTGTGCTTCCGTGCTGACTCCCTGCCTAGGCAAACTCTTTCGTCTCTGTCTATCCTCTAACGTCTTCCCTTCATGCTGGAAGTTTGCTCACATTCAACCTGTCCCAAAGAAGGGTGACCGCTCTCAACCCTCCAACTATCGTCCAATTGCTCTTATCTCTTGTCTTTCTAAAGTTTTTGAAACTATTCTTGCTTCCAAATTTCTTAAGCATTTCTCTTCTCATAATCTGCTCTCAGATCGCCAGTATGGCTTCCTTAAGGGTCGCTCTACTGGTGATCTTCTTTCATATCTTACTAACTCTTGGTCATCCTCCTTTCGGGACTTCGGTGAGACTTTTTCTATTGCACTAGACATATCGAAAGCCTTCGATAGAGTCTGGCATAAATCTTTAATTTCTAAACTACCCTCCTTCGGTTTCTATCCCTCCATCTGTGCCTTTGTCTCTAATTTCCTTTCCGGCCGTTCCATAGCTGCGGTTGTGGACGGCCATTGTTCACTTCCTCACCCTATAAACTCCGGTGTTCCTCAGGGCTCTGTCCTATCTCCTATTCTCTTTCTAATTTTTATAAATGATCTCCTTAACTGTACCTTAATTCCCATCCATTCATACGCAGACGACTCAACCTTACACTACTCCATTAGTTTTTCAGAACGCCCCAGCCAGCAATCCCTCAACGACAAACGTAATGAAGCCATAGAACTCTTAAATTCTGATCTAAATACTATTTCCAATTGGGGCAGAGAAAACCTTGTTAACTTTAATGCTTCCAAAACCCAATTTCTCCATCTATCTACCCGTCAGGATCTCCCAGCGGACTATCCCTTATTCTTCAACAATACAAAAATCAACCCTTCATCTTCTCTCAATATTCTTGGTGTCTCTTTTTCTTCTGCTCTCATTTGGAAGGACCATATTACCAGTCTTGCTAAGGCAGCCTCCCAGAAGCTGGGTGTGCTCAATCGCCTTAGGGGGTTCTTTTCCCCTGCACAGCTTCTTGCTCTGTACAGGGGCATAGTGCGCCCTTGTATTGAGTATTGTTCACATGTGTGGGGAGGTTCCTCTCACACCGCTCTCCTAGACAAAGTTGAAAGGAAGGCCTTTCGTATCATTAACTCCCGTCCACTCACCAACTCTCTGCAATCTCTCTCTCTCCGCCGCAATGTTGCATCTCTCTCGCTATTCTATCGCTACTATAATAATCAGTGTTCCTCAGAGCTATCCCAGTGCATACCACCTCCTTTACGTAGGGCACGTGGTACCCGTCTTGCAACTCAATCCCACCCCTACTCTGTGCAACTCTCCAACCCAAGAGTGAAACGTTACTCTCAAACTTTCTTCTACTCAACATCTGAGCTCTGGAACTCTCTCCCAGAATCAGTCTTTCCCTCTTCCTATGACTTAAATTGCTTCAAACTCCGTGTGTCCAGGCATTTTGGCTCAAACGTCCCTTGATTTTGGCCCTGTCACTCTTTCAACTATGGGGGAGGCACTCGCTATAGGCAGTTATGCCTTTTGCCTCCCTCAATCACATAGAAAAAAAAAAAAAAAAAAAAATGTGAGTTTCAGCAGCAATTAGAATTAGCCAAGATAGAAGAGAGAAAAACTATCAGTCAAGCAAAAATCCAAGCTGGGTCGACTAGGTACTGTGCCGACATGGACGTAGAGAAGTCGCGAGTAGAGACAACGGGACAGCGAATTGGGGCTGGTAACCGGGTTCATGATCAGTCTCTCTCGCACTTATTGAAACTGGTTCCGGTGTTTGATGAGAGTGGTGTAACAGAATTTTTCGCACGCTTTGAGAAGAAGTGCCAGGAACACCAGTGGCCAGAGAATAAATGGGCAGCACTTGTATCCTATAGATTAATAGGCAAGGGTCTTAAAGCCTATGATGCGTTACCTTTGGAGTCATGTATTGTGTATGAGGATCTCAAGGAGGCTGTCCTGAGGGCTTAGGAACTGCAACCAGAAACGTACCGTTTGAAGTTCCGGGGTGTAACTAAGGGAAGAGATAGCACCTTTTTGGAACACGCCCGGGACTTGGGGGTGTGACGCATGTCGAGTATGAGCATGCTGTACAGAACGCCCAGTCAGGCCCCACCCTCGCTAGGATCGTCAGGGCAGGAACTTTGGCTGTAGTCTGTGTAGAGTTTCCTAACTCAGCTTATGTGAACCGTTGTACTATAAGTATTATCATTATGTATTTTGTTTTCTTCTAAGTCAACGAGTTCTATTTTATATCATTAGTTATAAGTATTGTGTGTGGGACTTATATACAATGATGAGAGAGAGAGTTATGTAACGACGGCCCGTGAGCGCGCCACGAGGTGTGTAGGCCTCACTCCCTCCTCCCTCCCCCCTTCCTCCCTCTCAGCGCGTGGGAAATTGCCGTTATGCTCGCTACGGGGCCGAGTATAAAAAGGGAGGTCTCGCCATTTTTAGATCAGAACTCATCAGGCAAAGCGACTTCTCATATCCCTTGCAACTATCCATATTCTTCCGACTGATGTGAACTTTCTCTACTCTCTGAACAGCCTATCTTCTTCCCTTCTCGACCCTTTTTAACCTCAATGACCCCTTTGGTGCAGATTTAGTCAGCCAAAGTATTATCGCTTGAGTTCTCACGAGATAAGTGCCTGTTAGATAGCCTATTTTTGGAAGGGTTAACTAGAATAGGATTGATTGATGTTTGTTGCACTCGTATATGCATTTCCCTGTGTACTATTATTCATGTTCCTGTTTTCTGCTGGTTTAGGTAATGCTAGACTGGGATAGGGTTCCTCGAGTTGTGATTTCCTATGAGTGCTAGGTTGGTTGAACCAGCACAATTGCAACGGAGACGTGGGAAGCCTAGGGGGTCTTTTTGATTGTGTACCGTGGGAGTTTAGCACTGTGTTGCGAGTGAGGGCTTTTGCCTGTGCCACCCAACACTGTGCTATCTCATTTGCTTGACTTTGAGAGGATCGCCAGGAGAGAACCAGATACTAGTGATCTGGATCTCTCAAGAGAGCATCCCGTCAATTACCGTAATTTGGCCGCACAGTCTTAAGGACCTCGCTAGGCTACGAGCCGCTTGCTCAGCCATTGTCTCTTAACCTTAGATATCCCAGCTAGACTTTGCTCGACCAGCAGATACAGTATAGTATTGAAGCTTCTCCTTATGTATATTATTGTTTGGGCACTGTTGATTTCATGTGTGGCGCGCTTGGCTGCTTCGGAGATTGGTGGCCCGCGAGCACAGTCTTGGTAGGCTATTGCCAGTGCATTGTCGGAGTACTTCTTCTTAATGTTTGCCATATCCTATTGCTTATTCTTATAATTCTTCTTATGTCAATTTAAAGCCTTTAATTACCAGTGAGTTATTCATTAAATTGCTGTTCAAAATCCGATACTTACTTCTTATGAGTATTCGAGAAGCATCTAACTTATCAGAAGATTCCTTGCTTGATGCTCGAGGACTATTGTTTAACGTAACGTAATAGTGCCGATCCGAAGTAGAGGGTGGAGGACTTCTTAAGTTCTTAGTTCAAGGGTGGATTACTTCGGCTTCGGCCAACACTATTCTTTAGTGTTGTAGTACTTTCTTCTTTGTTTGATTGTTGACCAGACTAGATAACTCCCGTCTTGTTATTAGTCTGTTGTGTGAAACGCTAGTACCGAGTTCTTGTATACCCCGTTATAGCAGATAGAACTCTGGAGGGTAGTGGCGTTTTTTGTTCGGCTGGCAGTACTCTGGGGTTGGGATCGTGTGTTTTCCGTTGTGGCAACGAGCCATACTCGAGTCCTGTGTAAGAGCCCTAGTGTACCTGAGTGCCCGGTCGTAACAAATGGCGACCTTGCTTAGGATTTTGTGAACAGTATAATTTTTTGCAGAGTTGTACAACATTTGTTTGTTCGTACTTTAGCGTACATATTGAAGAATATTTTTTTTTGTAAGGCAATTAGGAGAGCATTTAAGAGACTCCAGTTAATTTAGTAATTAGTGCTTACATAAGGGAGTTTAACACTTTTGTCTCGAGAATTTTTTGTGAACTTCAGTATGTCGTGCCCTAGTATTGACGAGGAGCGAGAGATGCTAAGTGAGGAGGTGCCGTTAGTAACTAGTGAGGAGGATGCTAGACTTTTTGTGAGTAAGCAGTACCATGTGACGGAGGAGAGGCTGACTGGGGTGAATGTTTATGGCTTGCACCTGATAGCCAAGGTTTTGGGTCTATCCAATGTAGGAGGGATGTCCAAGGGGGAGCTGATTTCCTGGGTGTTGCGTGGGCGACATGGGGTTTCGGAGGAGAGGGCGTTTGGGGGGGTTCCTCCCCAGATCCCCTCTCACTCGACTCCCACAGTGCCGTCCACTCAGTTGCCGGAGGTTAGCACTCTCCCACAGAGGGATGAGCATTGGAAGATTGGAGTGCCCTCGGGCGGTGCGTATGGTGGTTCCCCAGTTCTTGCCCCCCCTCCTTCAGTAGTGGCAGCTCCCTCTTCCGGCCTGTCTCCTGAGATGATATTTAAACTCGAGCTTGCTAAAATGGAGAATGAGTCTAGGAGGCATGAGAAGGAGATTGAGGCTGAGACTAGGAAGCAGGAGATTGAGTCTAGGAAGCAGGAGAAGGAGATTGAGGCTGAGATTAGGAGGCACGAGGCTGAGCTTAGGTACGACTCAGAGAAATATTGTGCTCAAATAGATTTAGATAAGACTCGTGCAGAGTCGACAGGGATTCGGATGGGCCGTGAGGGCCAAGTAAGAGAACAGTCCTTGTCCCACTTAGTCAAGTTGGTGCCGGCATTTAGTGAAACTGAAGTCACAGAATTTTTTAATCGTTTTGAGAAGAAGTGTAGGGAGCATAATTGGCCTGAAGAGAAGTGGGCAGCTCTGGTCTCCTCAAGACTTACGGGTAAGGGTCTGAAGGCTTATGATGCACTGCCTTTAGAGTCTTGCATTGACTACCCAGTATTGAAGAGAGCTGTCCTACGGGCATACGAGTTGCAACCAGAAACATATCGATTGAAGTTTCGGGGTGTTACGAAGACTAGGGAGGCGACCTTTCTTGAACATGCCCGGGACTTAAAAGATGCACTTGCTAACTGGACACGTTCTGAGAAAGCTGAGACGGCCGAACAGTTGACTGAGCTGTTTCTGCTCGAGCAGTTTTATAAGTGTACTGGTGCAGATATGACTTTAACTATTAAAGAAAAGAACCCTAAAACTCTACAGGAGGCAGCTGAGATGGCTGACCTCCGGCTATCATTAATTCGTGGGTGCGGGTCTGCCCAGCGTAGTGAGGCAGGTAACAAGGGGCGTGACACCCCACCCCCCCGAGTTAGTGATATACATTATGCAAACAAGTACAAGAGCTATGATACCAAGACTGACCACAAGACTAACACCGTCCCATTTAAGAAGGGGCCGGGCCCTTCCCAGTACCAAGGGAAGCCCAGAGGGGAGTTGGAGTGTTATCTTTGTCATGAAAAGGGGCACTTTGCAAGAGTCTGTCCTAGCAAACCACCTACAGCAGCTGTGTCTTTGGCCTGCAACATTGGTGTGTCTCCGAAGTCTTCTGAGTTTGCCCGGGGCAGTTCGTCAGAGGCTGAGGCACAGCCAATGCAGAAACACCTGAGAGGCTCGAACCCTGCTCAGGATGTTTTTTGCGACCATAGAGGACGGGGTTGCGTGATGTGGGCGGGGCGCAAGCATGGAGTAGAGGTCTTGCGTGATACAGGTGCTTCCCAGACTCTGATGAACAATTTGACTGGCTACCCTATAAATGCGGCTCGGGTGGTAGTGGTGCAGGGTATTAATGCAACTCGGTCATACCCGCTGGTGCGGTTGGAGTTGGAGGTGGATGGTGTGGCACGTGAATTGGATGTTGGGATTGTGGAGAAACTGCCAGTGGAGGGCGTCGACCTTCTTCTCGGCAACGACTTTGCAATGCCCGCTTCTGAGGTTCTACCCTTAGTCGTTGCCGAGAGGCCGGCCGACGTGAGTGGGGGAGAACAAGAGTGTGTCGAGCGGTGCCAGGCACAACCCATGGCGTGTGCTGTCACCCGAGCTCGGGCAGCTAAAGTGTCACAGCCTAGTCCTCCGTCTTCAGACCCGCAGAGGAACGATCAACAGGAGGAGGCTAAAGCTGGAGTTGGTTTTAAGAGTTTTGACTCGGCGGCTCTCCTGGGTGATTCAGTATTGGCACCTATGTTGGAGTCTGGAGAGGCCCCAGGACATGTCACAGTTAGTGAGGAGGTAGGGCCGGAAGAGACTCCGGGGCAGCAACGTTGCACACGGAGAGAAAAAAGGGTTGCTCAGTTTGATATTGGGGAAGGACTTGGGTTGCTTCGGAAGCATCTAGACAGGTTGGTTCCCTCAGATATTTGTAAACTGCAGTTGGAGGATCCGGAAGTTCAGAAGTGTGGTAATGGTGCTGTCGAGATTAAACACGAGGACGGGGAAGCATGTCATGTGAACCTGTTGGAGGAGTTTGTGAGGCAACCACCTGAGCAGCCTACTGTCCCTGCGTTGGTCTGCCGCGGCCAAGGTGGAGAAGGAGAGGGGGGCAGTAGGGCACAGGTGGAGGAGAGTAGGGATTGTCATGTCTCGGCGAAGCAGTGGGCGGGGGACACGAGTCTGGTGGCTGTGGAAGTGCTAGAGCACCTGCCTGAGCAGCAGTGTGCAGCACTCCAGCACCAGCTCGGTTCATACCCCACTGGTCGTGCCGAGCCCCTGAGTCTCACAACTCGGGCGGTGCGAGATGTTCCGCAGGCAGGTCATGTGACTGTTAAAAGACCGTTAGCCTCGTTGTTTCGGTGGTTTAAGGTGGGCGACGAGGCCTTGGCATGGTTGCCAGGTCAGGGTCGACCCATGGCTGCCAAGGGTGGTGGTCAAAAGGAGGACATTGAGCAGATTGGTAGGGTCGGCTGTGGTATCGCAGTGCCCGGTCGTCACATAGCCTCCCAATGCTGCTCTAGTCTAATGCAACAGCCCTACCACAGACCGACTGTATCTGGCCATGTCGCTAAAAGCGGTGATGCTGCGCAGGCAGATGTCGTCACAAGGAATGTGGGGGTGCGCATGTACGGTATCGGCGGGGAAGCCTTAGCTATAATGAACTGTGGGAGTGACTGCACAGGTGGTACTGATTGTCCCTCTCATGACCTGGCTGTTCTAGGGACGAAGGTGGAGAAGGAGGGAGACTACAGGTTAGAAGCTGCGGTCTCGGCTGGGTTGTGGGAGGGCACTAGGCATGTTGTTCGTGGAGACAGTGCAAGGCAGTTGCTTACTAGGCTATGGCAGTACTTTCGTATGTTTGTTGCTTCTCCAGGCCTGATGTACGGGGTAGAATCCGACATGCAGGCTGGAGATAGTGCAAGGCTCAGTTTAATTCCCTGCCGTATAAATCCTGCTCGACAGCCTATGGTGCAAGCAGAGCTGGATTACGTGTGGACGAAGGATCTGAGGGATAAGGAATGTCGTGAGTGGTCGTTGCTTGTAACTTTGTCCGAGCGTGCTAAAGAGGTATGTGGTTTTGTTGTGGACGGGAGTACCTACCAGTGCAATGTTGTGCCTGACGGACTTAAGAATGCACCAGCAAAGTGTCAGAGCCTGATGAATGAAAGTGAAAAGGACGATGATGCGCTGGGGCATTTCGAGATCTATGTTCCAGCCTATGGTCCGGTCGGTGTAGTTTACCCAGATCATTACCCTCTCGAGATCTTGGACCAGTTTCACAATCGGAATATGAGGCTGACCAGGTGGTCACTAAGGTTATTGGTATATAACCTGGACATAAGCCATATTGCCGGTTGTGACAACGAGGTTGCATGTGGTCGTTCAGGGGTATATGATCCTGGGTAAATTGACACACGGGTAGCCTCCTGCTTTGGTTTGAGTAGTATTTTGCGCTTGGTGCTTGTTGGCTCGCGGTTGTAGCCCAGCGTATTGGGTCGTAAAGCAGGATTGTTGAGCGTTTGGTATAGAAGAAAAATAGGCTGCCCTTATAGTGCAGCCGGGAAAAAACATATTAAAATATAAAAATCATATAAAAACTCTTTCTTTTTGATATAGATAATTGTATAAGTTTGTCATAGCCTATAAGGTTTGAGTAGTCCACGAACTATCAAACGGCTGAGCTGCTGTAAGCTCGCTCTGGGAGCATGATATTATGTCTTTTACTATTGTTGGGAGGAGTTATGAAATGTGAATTTTTTTTTTATAAGATGTGTTTTAGTGATAAACTCAGCGTTGTTTTAGTGCCATGCGGTCGCTGGGTGTGAGGGGTTTGATGGGGTTCTGTATATCAGATTTTAGCTCAGGGTTGAGCAAGTAAAATCTTGGGGGAGGTGTGACGCATGTCGAGTATGAGCATGCTGTACAGAACGCCCAGTCAGGCCCCACCCTCGCTAGGATCGTCAGGGCAGGAACTTTGGCTGTAGTCTGTGTAGAGTTTCCTAACTCAGCTTATGTGAACCGTTGTACTATAAGTATTATCATTATGTATTTTGTTTTCTTCTAAGTCAACGAGTTCTATTTTATATCATTAGTTATAAGTATTGTGTGTGGGACTTATATACAATGATGAGAGAGAGAGTTATGTAACGACGGCCCGTGAGCGCGCCACGAGGTGTGTAGGCCTCACTCCCTCCTCCCTCCCCCCTTCCTCCCTCTCAGCGCGTGGGAAATTGCCGTTATGCTCGCTACGGGGCCGAGTATAAAAAGGGAGGTCTCGCCATTTTTAGATCAGAACTCATCAGGCAAAGCGACTTCTCATATCCCTTGCAACTATCCATATTCTTCCGACTGATGTGAACTTTCTCTACTCTCTGAACAGCCTATCTTCTTCCCTTCTCGACCCTTTTTAACCTCAATGACCCCTTTGGTGCAGATTTAGTCAGCCAAAGTATTATCGCTTGAGTTCTCACGAGATAAGTGCCTGTTAGATAGCCTATTTTTGGAAGGGTTAACTAGAATAGGATTGATTGATGTTTGTTGCACTCGTATATGCATTTCCCTGTGTACTATTATTCATGTTCCTGTTTTCTGCTGGTTTAGGTAATGCTAGACTGGGATAGGGTTCCTCGAGTTGTGATTTCCTATGAGTGCTAGGTTGGTTGAACCAGCACAATTGCAACGGAGACGTGGGAAGCCTAGGGGGTCTTTTTGATTGTGTACCGTGGGAGTTTAGCACTGTGTTGCGAGTGAGGGCTTTTGCCTGTGCCACCCAACACTGTGCTATCTCATTTGCTTGACTTTGAGAGGATCGCCAGGAGAGAACCAGATACTAGTGATCTGGATCTCTCAAGAGAGCATCCCGTCAATTACCGTAATTTGGCCGCACAGTCTTAAGGACCTCGCTAGGCTACGAGCCGCTTGCTCAGCCATTGTCTCTTAACCTTAGATATCCCAGCTAGACTTTGCTCGACCAGCAGATACAGTATAGTATTGAAGCTTCTCCTTATGTATATTATTGTTTGGGCACTGTTGATTTCATGTGTGGCGCGCTTGGCTGCTTCGGAGATTGGTGGCCCGCGAGCACAGTCTTGGTAGGCTATTGCCAGTGCATTGTCGGAGTACTTCTTCTTAATGTTTGCCATATCCTATTGCTTATTCTTATAATTCTTCTTATGTCAATTTAAAGCCTTTAATTACCAGTGAGTTATTCATTAAATTGCTGTTCAAAATCCGATACTTACTTCTTATGAGTATTCGAGAAGCATCTAACTTATCAGAAGATTCCTTGCTTGATGCTCGAGGACTATTGTTTAACGTAACGTAATAGTGCCGATCCGAAGTAGAGGGTGGAGGACTTCTTAAGTTCTTAGTTCAAGGGTGGATTACTTCGGCTTCGGCCAACACTATTCTTTAGTGTTGTAGTACTTTCTTCTTTGTTTGATTGTTGACCAGACTAGATAACTCCCGTCTTGTTATTAGTCTGTTGTGTGAAACGCTAGTACCGAGTTCTTGTATACCCCGTTATAGCAGATAGAACTCTGGAGGGTAGTGGCGTTTTTTGTTCGGCTGGCAGTACTCTGGGGTTGGGATCGTGTGTTTTCCGTTGTGGCAACGAGCCATACTCGAGTCCTGTGTAAGAGCCCTAGTGTACCTGAGTGCCCGGTCGTAACAGGGGACTATGGGGAACTGGCTCCGATCTGAGAAGGTAACAACATTTGATGGACTTAAGCAGTTAATGATGTTGGAGCAGTTCTTTAAGAGCACGGGCGGTGATCTAACTTTGAACTTAAAGGAGAAAAACCCAAGAACTCTAGTCGAAGCAGCAGTAATGGCTGATCGACGGCTTTCGTTGATTCGGGGTTGCGGGTCCTCATAGAAGTATGATGCAAGTGCTAGGGACCGTTATCCTCCCCCTCCCCATAGCAATGAAACATTTAAACAAAAGAGCCATGAAACTAAAACTGAATCCAAACCTTACACCACACCGTATAAGAAAAGTCAGGGGCCTTTTACATCACAGAATAAGCCGAAACCGAAATTTATGTGTTTTAGTTGCCACCAGGAGGGTCATAAAGCAAATGAGTGCCCTAGTCGACCTCCTCCGGCAGCCGTGTCTTTTGCTCACGGCATTGGAGTGTTCAAGAGGACATCGGAGTTTGTTAGAGGTAATTCTTCCGAGGTAAATACACTGCCAGTGCAGAAGGATCCGGAAGGCTTATTCCCTGTCCGTGATGCCTTTAGTGACCATAGGGGACTCGGTTTTGTGGAGTGGGGGGGTAGAAGACATGAGGTGAGAATTTTGCGTGACACTGGGGCATCGCAAACATTGTTGAGGAATTTCACTGGTAAACCTGTCAATACGGCGCGGGTGGTTGTGGTTCAGGGGGTTAAGGCAACAAGGTCATACCCACTTGTAAGAATGAAGATGGAAGTTGATGGTGTGACTCGTGACCTGGATGTAGGAATTGTGGAGAAGTTACCTGTTGGGGGCGTCGACCTCCTTCTCGGCAACGACTTTGCGGGGCCTACTTCTGAGGCTCCACCCTTGGTCGTTGCCGAAAAGCCGGCTGACGTGAGTAGGGAGGAGCAGGAGTGGGTTGAGAAGTGTCCGGTGCAACCTATGGCGTGTGTTGTCACCAGATCTCTTTCATCCAGGGAGTCACATTCTGGTCAACAGTCTTTAGACAAGTGGAGGAAAGGTACCGAGAAGGGGTTGGAAGTTGATGCGGTTGAGAGTTTAGTATCAACGGACATTCTCGGGGACTCAGTATTAGGACCAATTTTCGAGTCTGGAGAAGACCCATTAACTGTTACTGAGAAGGCAGAGGATGGGCTTAAAAAGACGAAGAGACAGCAACGATACACAGAGAGAGAGCAACGGGAGGCTAAATTCAGTGTAGGAGGGGGATATGAGTTGTTTCGCAAACACTTAGATAAGCTTGCTCCTTCGGACATTCGTAAATTGCCATTAGAAGACCCGGAGGTTCTTGAATGTCGTACCGGTGCTGTCGAGTTGAAGGAGGACAGTGATGCACAGTCGGGAGATTTTTACAAGTATCCCCTGACCATCATGGAGGTAGCAACAAGGTACCCTGGCGCGTACCCTATGAGAAATAGGTCAGCGAAGACGGTGGTTCGAAACTTGCTAGAGTATATTTCCCGGTATGGTTACCCGCAGGTAATTCAGTCAGACCAGGGATCCAACTTCACTTCTAACCTCTTTGTTCAAGCAGTGCCGCAGCATGGGATCGTTACGGTTGTGTCATCTGCGTATCATCCGGAGAGCCAGGGTGTGTTAGAGCGATGGCACTCAGCCTTGGAATCTGTGCTTCGTTATTGTTGCTTTGAGAGTGGGAAGGGTTGGGATCTTGGCCTGCCATATGTTTTATTTGTTGCACGGGAGGTACCTGGGGAAAGTTTTAGATTCAGCCCTAATGAGCTCGTCTTTGGACACCGTGTCAGAGGGCCTCTCCCTATGGTTAAAGAAGTATGGGAGGGCGCAGAAAAACCTTGTTCTATGCTCAAGGGTGTCCTCGACGGTCGAGAACGGATGTTGCGCACTCTGGAGTTGGCTGGCCATAATTCGACTAGCTCTCAGGCCCTCATGAAGGACAGGTACGACCTCAAGGTTAAACTCAGGGAGTTTCACGTGGGTCAGGAGGTGTTGATTCTACTGCCCCTTGTAGGTCATCCCTTATCCGCGAAGTACACTGGTCCTTATAGGGTGGTGGAGGAGCTATCAGACCTGGATTACTTGGTAGCCACTCCAGACAGACGGAAGCGCAATCAGTTATGTCACGTTAATCTCATGAAGGAGTATGGGAGGCACCCCCCTGAGCCTCTCACTGTGCCTGTGATGACGTTTAGCAGTCAAGGTGGAGAAGGAGAATGGGACATTCAAGCTCAGGTGGAGGATAACTGGAAAGATAAGAGGTTCAAATGGGCGCCTGAGTGTGAGAAGGCGTTTAGAGAAGTAAAACACCTGTTGTGCACTCCCCCGATCCTCAGGGCCCCTGACTTTAGTCTACCTTTCCAACTAGCAATGGATGCTAGTGGTGTGGGGGCTGGTGCCGTCCTTATGAAAAAGGACGATGATGGGCTGGAGCATCCTGTTAGTTTCTGCTCGGAGAAGTTCAATTCAGCCCAGGGGAGCTGCTCTGTTGTCGAGAAGGAGCTGCTGGCAGTTGTGCTTGCACCGAGGCATTTCGAGGTCTATGTTCCAGCCTATGGTCCGGTCGTTGTAGTTTATACAGATCATCACCCTCTCAAGTTCTTGGACCAGTTTCACAATCGGAATATGAGGCTGACCAGGTGGTCACTAAGGTTACTGGTATATAACCTGGACATACGCCATATTGCCGGTTGTGACAACGTGGTTGCAGATTGTCTTTCAAGGGTATATGATCCTGGGTAGATTGACACACGGGTAGCCTCCTGCTTTAGTTTGAATAGTATTTTGCGCTTGGTGCTTTATGGCTCGCAGTTGTAGCCCAGCATATTGGGTCGTAAAGCAGGAGTTGAGCGTTTGGTATAGAAGAAAAAACTAGGCTTGCCCCTATAGTGCAGCCGAAATAAACAAATTAAAAACATAAAAATCAAATAAAAACTCTTTCTTTGATAGTTGAATTTTTTCAGTATGTTATAGCAGTAATTCTGAGTTGCACTCCTCTCAGAATGCTTGGCTAGAGAAGCTCGCTCTTGAGGAGCATAACTACATATGATTTAACCTATTGTGTTGGGGAGGGTTATAATTTTGTAAAATGTTTTGTTGAGAACTGTACCAGATATTTTACTGCCGCTGGGTGATGGGAAGTAGAGATATAGCATGGGTTCTAACAATCAGATTTTTGTGAGCCTTGGGCCTCTGAGAAAAAATCTTGGGGGTGTGTGACATTGACCACTCCGTTAGAACCGCATGGCTTGTCCTACAGTGACTCGCTAGGATCGCCAGGACAGTGGATGTGGCTACAGTTGGTGTATTGTTGTATGTTTTATTTCATATGAAAGCTCGTGTCATGGGCAGTCCAGAAAGGCTCTTTGTTTTCACCCATGTCAAGGCTTTATATATTTAATTGCAAAGTATATGTTTTATCATTAAGTAGTAATAATAGGATTTGAGAGAGAGAGAGTAGAACAGAGTGTGGGGAGGCGCGCAGTGTTTTGCTATGCTTGGTGACGTCATGTTTGGCTAGCTTCTTTAGCATTGGCTAGAGGTCTTGTTACCGCTTTTCTACGCGGTTCGAGCTAGTGCTAGCATATATACAGCTTCCTCGCCACTCTCTCCCTCAGATCTGGTTTCTAGAACGCATCCCTCTTATCCCTTTGATATCTGTCCTCCTCTCTGCACCTGAGAACCTTTTCCTCTGCCTATCTCTCTCATTTTCCATATCTTTCACCACCTTTTATTAATATTATACCCCCTCTGGTTAACTCTGCAGCTTCATGATCACGAGCGATAATGAGCCTGCATTTTAAGAGAGGATTTTTTTATCGAAAAATTACACAAATTTATCTCGAAGGGTCTTGGGGATAGTTTTTAAAGCTTGATAGAGGTCTAAGGATGAACCCAATATACTACTACTACTACTACTACTACTACTACTACTACTACTACTGCATTGCGTTTGAAGAATTAGATATTATTATTTCTAGGATAAATTGGATCCAAAACCATGAAGAACGAAGAATCCCAGTGATATTATAATCAGGTAGACAGGTTTGTAATTGTTTGATATGGGCTAACATATTATGATCTATCCATGCGCAATACCATGGCTATACATGTCAAATATTACAATGTGCGTGTAAGTAAGATACTTGCCCAAGTTCATGTGATACCATAATGACATTTTGCTGTAACTTGTAAATGCTTACACTTCTGCTGTTTAATAGTAGAACAGTATGAATTGTGCCAGAGATGTACTGTACACTCGACCGAGAAGCGGTTCTTTGCACTGGCGCTCTGAACATTCTGGAGGTGGGTCGAAGTCTTGTGGTGGTGCCTCACAGACGTGTGTTTCCCCCGATTCATTCCGTTCACACTGGATTTGTTGTGGCTCGCCGGTGTGAGGATTGTTTTTTGGTCGAGTGTACCAATGAGCTTGATATTAATGCCCGCCGGATATATAGCGGGTATATTTTTAATTATGTTTTATTATTTTTATAGTCGATTTGTAAATAAATATACCAAATTGTTATTACTCTATTCTGACTGATTCCCCTCCATATGTAATATATGTAAATTTATGGTATATTATGAAATAACACTGATTGATTGATTGATTGACTACTACTACTACTACTACTACTACTAATAATAATATAGACAAATAATAAAACATCTCCCCTTAAATGGTTGTACAGTCGAGGTTAATAAGTGTTCAAATATTTCACAAAGTTTCGGACACTGACTAATACTCTGAGGGATAAGCACTTTTCCCAGTAACTATAAAGATACCAATAACACGTTTTGAGCGACAACCACTGGAATCAATGACAACATTTAATACCTCCGATTGTACATCTCTAAATGGTAAAATACATATACACTTTATTGAACCTATTGATGCTCTCTTTAAACCCTAAGCATTTACATCATATGCAGAACAATAACACAGATGACGTCATGGCACCGAAGGGGTTAATACTATTTGGTTCGACGTCTTGGGGGTTACTATATAATATTTTGGTTAATTAGTGAGGAGGGTTTTAATTAAGGGGGGGGGGGGGTTCACCGTTTTCTTTTTACTTTCTCTCATTTTCTCTCTTTCCCTGGCTTGTATCCATTTGGCCCCATCCAGCCAACTGTTTGAGACGTTTATCCCCATCCAGGTGTCTATTTCTTCCTGGCGAGCGATAGCGAGCCAGCATTGTATGAAAAATCCGAATTTTTCTATCAAAATATGTACAAATTTAGATTGCTGTCAAAATAAAAATATATAGATGCTGGCTCGCTACCACTCGCCAGGAAAATATTGACACCTGGATGGGGGTAAACGTCTTAAAACAGTAGGCTGAATGAGGCCGAATGGATGCAAGCCAAAGAGAGAGGGAGAGAAAGAGGAAAAAAGCGAGGTGGGCTCCCTTAACCCATACAATACCAGTGACATATTTTTGTATCAATCTGACAACTATAAGACGATGTTATTCAGCTTAGGAAGGACGTCTAGCCATAACAAAGGCTTCAAGCTATCTCACCCAATTTTTTAAACTACTACAGATCCTTCGTAAGCTGCATGATATCGTCTAAATATAGCTAGAATACATTATAACACACGTCGCTGGTACTCGAAGGGTTAAGGGGATAGTGGCTATTGTGTTGGTCTATTAATTTATATATTATTTTTTGTTAAAGTTGTCTCGCTAGACCTCCATCAAGCTTAATGAAAAAAAACCCACCCCCTACAAGATAAATTTGTAATTTTTCGGTAGAAAAATATCCCGGCCAAAGGCCGGTTTCTCTTAAATTACAGGCTTGCTATCCCTCGCCAGGATAAAATCGTCACCTAAATGGTACGAAAGGTCTTAACATTGACAACAAATGGCGTGAAGGGTGTTACAATCGTCAAACTAATGGGCCGAACGTCTTATAATCTCAAAACTCATAGGGCTAAACACGAGGAAGAAGGGGGGGGGGGGGGGGGGGGGGGCAGAAAAACGACGCATCTCCCCTTCACTGCTTTTGCCATTTTCGAGCTCTGTATATTTCATGTCCCCTAGACTAAAAATAAATACAAAATAAACCGCTTCTCCTGAACCCCTTAAAACGCCACGCAGAGACCCCCCCCCCTTCCCCCTTCCCCATGCTAAATATGTAAATCCGGTGTAACACGAGAGCATTTTCGAGCATTTTTGTTAGGGCAATTGAGGTCTGGCAACTTTACCAGAATTCAGCCATATAACATAATCTACCCTCAGTCTAGTTTCAGATTCCAGTGAAAAAAAACCCGCTGGTGTGACGCTGCCTTAAGGGGAGATGGGTCGTTTTTCTAGATCCCCTTCTCCTCATGTTTTGTCCCATTAGTTTTCAGATTTTAAGATGTTTGCCCCATTATTTTGTCGATTTTTAAATCTTCCGCACCATTTCCTATTAAGACCTTTCGTGCTATTTAGGTGTCGATTTTTTTTCCTGGCGAACGATAGTGAGCCTGCAATTTTGGAAGAACCTACAATCAATACATGAAAAACTCGACCAAAAAAGTGAACCATCGCCTCTTAACCCATGCATCCAGTACCAGGGGCGTCCCTTTTATCACATTCTGGCAACTATTAGACAATTTTATTCAGCTTAAGAAGAACCTCTATCAATAATAAGGCTTCAAACTATCTCAACCAACCCTTTTAACTACCACAGGATCTGTGGTAGTTTAAAGGGTTGGTTGAGATAGTTCTCGGCTGCATAATATCGTCTAAATCTAGCTAGAATAAAATATATTACACGTCGCTGGTACTCAAAGGGTTAAGTCGGTACGACACAGACACACTCAGATAATGTGTTCCAAATTCACAGCCTATATTAAGCTATTTTGATATATAAGACAATTCACAGCCTATATTAAGCTATTTTGATATATAAGACAATTCACAGCCTATATTAAGCTATTTTGATATATAAGACAATTCACAGCCTATATTAAGCTATTTTGATATATAAGACAATTCACAGCCTATATTAAGCTATTTTGATATATAAGACAATTCACAGCCTATATTAAGCTATTTTGATATATAAGACAATTCACAGCCTATATTAAGCTATTTTGATATATAAGACAATTCACAGCCTATATTAAGCTATTTTGATATATAAGACAATTCACAGCCTATATTAAGCTATTTTGATATATAAGACAATTCACAGCCTATATTAAGCTATTTTGATATATAAGACAATTCACAGCCTATATTAAGCTATTTTGATATATAAGACAAGCACAGCCTATATTAAGCTATTTTGATATATAAGACAATTCACAGCCTATATTAAGCTATTTTGATATATAAGACAATTCACAGCCTATATTAAGCTATTTTGATATATAAGACAATTCACAGCCTATATTAAGCTATTTTGATATATAAGACAATTCACAGCCTATATTAAGCTATTTTGATATATAAGACAATTCACAGCCTATATTAAGCTATTTTGATATATAAGACAATTCACAGCCTATATTAAGCTATTTTGATATATAAGACAATTCACAGCCTATATTAACCCTCTCACGACCATAGGACGCAGAGGTTGCCAGATTAGCAATAAGAAATAGATTACTCTATCTATCTATCTATTGCCCGACGCCGTGATCCCCGAAGGGGTGGCCACGAACGAACCGCCATACATAGAGCATAAGAAACCGCCACTATCCCCTTAAGCGTAAAAATAAAATAAAAATAAAAAATACTACTGGAGCCACACAGTGTTTGCAGGTAACCCATTGAGGTACAGTACGTCACATTCCGCTGTTTATACATCGATAGAAACACGTTAACATTTACACTTGACAATTTAAGTGTCAAGGTTCATACATTTCACTAAACATTATCCAGATTTAAATAACGGCATGTATATTATACATCCATTGCTACCATACACAAACATATACACAATCAGACATGAACTAACCCCCCCCCCCCCCCTCCCCCTACACAGAAGCACACTCACATATTCTTCTTCCCGTTCACACACATACAGAAACAGCATACTTAGTCATATTCTCTTTCCCTCTCAAATGTGTATATGTCACACACACACACACACACACACACACACACACACACCTACACTACCGAGGATTAACCTCCCATTGTAGTACCTGCACCCTCTTTACCCTTACCATACCAAAACAGTTTCTGTATGTATGTATATTTGTGTGCATACGTGAGCGTTTGTGTATACGGACATGTGCACACTTATTGCATGTTCTTATGTTCCTATATAATTGTATGTATATGTATGTACGCACGTACGTGTATATACGTATGTTCTGTATATGAGTAAGTAAATACATGTGTATATGTACTGTATATCACTTACTCTCATGGTTATTTTATGATAATTTGTATTCTGCACATGCATCATTATTGTATTTATTTATTTTGTTTGTAAACTAAGCTTACCATCCTCATATCTGTACATCTCATGTTCATCCACTAAATTGTAAAATGTGTATTTTCAGCTCATGAGGCTGCCATTCTTTAATAAACCGTTTATTATTATTATTATTATTATTACACACACACACACACACACACACACACACACACCCCGTAGCCTAGTAGGTAGAGCTCTCGTCTCACACACGAGGGGTCGGGGGTTCAATCCCCGGCCGGGCGGAGACAAATTGGGCTTGTCTCCTTTCATGTGTTAGCCTCAGTTCACCTAGCTGTAAATAGGTACCTGGAATAAGTGGACGACGTTGTGACGTCCCATCTGGGGTTGGCAAAAATGGTACAAGGCGAGATGGGTATCATATGGTTCACCTAAGCTGATGGCTACCTAAGCCTTCGGGCGAGACGGTACCGTCTATAGTGAGAATGGTACCATACAGATCCACCCTAAGCCTTCGTTTCCGATGTCGCCAATTGGCTAAAATACAGACTACACACACATCCACAGCCATTCCAACAGTACATAAAACACTTAACATGCATTTCACGCAATACATTCCCAGTTAAGGAGGCGCGATAATAATGAGCTTAGCTCGCATTGCGTGGATTCCCCTTGACGAACAAGTAACTGAGTAACACACACACACATATATTTCCTTACATAAACACTGTGGTCACGTGACAAGGTACAAAGGATTGTGGTGTCCACAAAGCTTCCTCCCTCAACACCTAGTTCCCTTAAAGGACCCCACCTGTTTTTTTTTCTTTATCTCCCTCTCTCTTTGGCTTGTATCCATTCGGCCCCATTCAGCCTACTGTTTTAAGACGTTTACCCCCATCCAGGTGTCAATATTTTCCTGGCGAGCGGTAGCGAGCCAGCATATATATATATTTTTATTTTGACAGCAAGCTCAATTTGTACATTTTTCGATAGAAAAACAGCGACTTATCCCTTTCAAGCTCAGACACGCATTTCTATTAATACTTCCTGGCTATTATTAGACGATTTTATTCATATTAAGAAGGGTATATGGAAGTCAGAGGGTTGATTGAGATAGTCTTTACCCTTATAATACCCACAGATCCTTTTTAAGCTGCATAAAATCGTCTAATAATAGCCAAAATAAACTGCTAAAACGCGTCAGACCTTCAAGGGGTTAATTCTAGAAGTATAGTTAAACCCAATATCAAAGGAAAGGGAAGAAAACTGTATCGATGCCGAGAGAGAGATGCCAAAGGTTAAGGGGGGGTCACCGGTTTTTTTTTTATCTCTCTCTCCTTTTCTCTCTCTCCCTGGCTTGTATCCATTCGGCCCCATTCAGCCTATTGTTTTAAGACATTTATCCTTATCCAGGTGTCAATTTTGTCCTGGCGAGCGATAGCGAGCCAGCATTTTATGCAGAAATCCGGCTTTGCCGGAGACATTTTTCTATCGAAAAATGTACAAATTTAGCCAGCTGTCTAACTCATTATCGAAAATATAGTGGCTCGCTATCACTCGCCAGGAATAAATCTACACTGGATGGGGATAAACGTCTTAAAACAGTTGGCTGAATGGGGCCGAATGGATGTAACCCAGAGAGAGAAGAAAGGCAGGTCACCCCCCTTAAGGTCACGCATTATTTCCTAGAGTGTACACTGTAAAATAATAGGAACACACAGAATAACCCAATAATAGGAACACACAGAATAACCCAATAATAGGAACACACAGAATAACCCAATAATAGGAACACACAGAATAACCCAATAATAGGAACACACAGAATAACCCAATAATAGGAACACACAGAATAACCCAATAATAGGAACACACAGAATAACCCAATAATAGGAACACACAGAATAACCCAATAATAGGAACACACAGAATAACCCAATAATAGGAACACACAGAATAACCCAATAATAGGAACACACAGAATAACCCAATCATAGGAACACACAGCATAACCCAATCACTCCCGATCAGCCATTCTCTGTCAGCGTCTAGCCTTATTGACACGGTGTATTCAGTAAAGCCGGTATCACACGAGAGCTTTTTTAGTCAACATTCGATTATCAAAAACGTTCTGGCAATATTTCTGGATATTTTGCACTGGTATCGGAAACTAGACTGATGATAGATGAAATTTACGCAACCGAAATATATTAAATGTTGACCTCATAAGCTGTCAGACCAGTGTTGAGTATAAATGTTGACCTCATAAGCTGTCAGACCAGTGTTGAGTATAAATGTTGAGGGAAAAAGCGCTCGTGTGATATCGGCTTAACATGGCACAATTGTTGTCATTACGTTGTGATTAGAGTGGCTATAAAACAACCCTATGATCCTTAGCCTTTCCAAATTCTCCGCAACTGGCTCTCAAAACCTTTCCCAGATTAATTAAGGGAGCCCAGACGGTATTGTGCAGCATATACTTTACTGGTTCGGCTCAATGGTTTAAGGAGGGGGTTTAGCTTGCTCTCTAAACCTCTATCAAGCTTAAAAAAACACCCACAAGACTCCACTTCGATACAAATTTGTACATTTTTCGGTAGAAAAATGTCCCGGCCGAAGGCTGATTCCTCTTCAAATACAGCGTCGCTATCGCTCGCCAGGAACAAATTCGACACCTAAATGGCACGAAAAGTCTTAATATTGGCAAAGAAATGGGGCAAAAGGTCTGAAAATCGCCAAACTAATGTGGTGAATGTCTTGTAATCTCACAACTAATATGGTCAAACATGAGGGAGGAGGAGGACTCGAAAAAACCAACTGCCTCCTCTTAACCGTGAATACTGGGACCTTGAGAGTCAGTGACCCCAAGTATACACAAACAGGGAGCGAAAACCTTATGTCTGCAGAGGTGCCAATGGTCCGATAATAAACAGTGATATATATATATATATATATATATATATATATATATATATATATATACTCAGTATATATATATAGAGAGAGAGAGAAAAAGTTCTTCTTAACCCCCTGGCACTGGAGTATATATATATATATATATATATATATATATATATATATATATATATATATATATATATTATATACTGTACATATTCACTCGTCCAACTCCTTCATACAGAGAGAGAGAGAGAGAGAGAGAGAGAGAGAGAGAGAGAGAGAGAGAGAGAGAGAGAGAGAGAGAGAGAGAGATAGAGAGGATGTGTGTGATCAAACAGCTATTTATAATATATTATATATATTGATTTATTGCATATACTGTACTGTATACATTTTACAGTACAGTAACTATGGAATAAAAGTAATTGTTTTGTCTGTTGTGTGTGTGTGTGTGTGTGTGTGTGTGTGTGTGTGTGTGTGTGTGTCCCATGGGAATTTGATACCTCACAAATTACTACTTATAATGTGTAACTTGTTTTGAACTTACCTATTTTTTTTCCAGACAAGTTGTATACTTGTGTGTAGTTATTATTGTATTATTAATAAGCTATAGTGGCAGGTCGTAATTAGGCTATTGAGTATTGGTAGTGTCCGACGAACGCACGCACGCACGCACACATACGAACACATACACACTCACATACATACACGTGTTACTCAATTAAAATGTCCCTTGCGATTGATAGTAAAAATGACGCGAAATAGAACTTAAAAGAAGTATATATTTGTGTTTTCTTGACTTCGGGACTGTAAGCTGTTCAGTAGCCCGTAACTCTTACGAGGCCCCGAATTATCGATTGAAGCTTCGAGATGTTGTGTGCTTCATATGCGTCGCACTAGATGATCACAGTTAGTTAGTTAGTTAAACTAGGACTTCAGAGGCTATCAACCCTACTGGATTATTTAGCCAGCACACTGTAAGTTAAGAATAGCGTCAGGGGTGGAGCCCCATTTCGAAAACTCCAGTCCCTTGTCCTCATACTAGAGGTTCAAGGTGTTTGTTGCTTCTTTTCTGCCACACTAGATGACACCTTATTTATACACGTTACTTGATTGGTCTAAAGTTAATGAAGAAATTATATATTTGAATTTATAAAATAAATAAGAAATAGGTACTAGAATATCATTTCTGACTGAGAGAACTGATGTTTTAACCGATTTATGGTGTTTCAGATTCGCTCTCTTCCTCCTAGGTAAAACAAACCTTGTAGATGTAGGCTTATAATCCAATCAAAACGATCCTTTGCCTGAATTTATAACGAACTTTAAACATTCCGATTGTATAGCTAACCTTGAATCCCTATCTTTTAGCTAACTTAGAGGTCCAACTATATAGGTAACCTAAATTCTCGATCATATAACTAACCTATAATACATATCATATAACTATCCCATGGCACTCTGGTAAAAAAATAATCATTTTTTTTTTTTTTTTTCTGTATATCTGTCCGGAAAAAAATAGTTCTGGTATATCGTGTAGAATTGATAAGATTTAGGCACAAAGGCACTGGGACCTGTAGAGATCATTCAGCGCGATATTAAAAAGTAAAATATCGTCACAGGAATATCAAATTTTTTAAAACACATTTAGATATAAAGTAGCGGTACATAAAACATATAAAATATCAAAAGTAAAAATAACTGGATAATTAAATATCATAAAAAAACACGGAAATCCAATAAATAAGATTGGAGCTTAAAAACATCTGCATCTTGGCCAAGAATGTCAGACAGGGAAAAGAAAGTAAACCCTACCGAGCATCTGGTAAATGAGTAATGACTACATAATATACTGTATACAGGTATATCGTTTAGAGAAATCATTCAGAGAAAACAAACGCATTCTCCTTTCTTGAGGCCTGTGTTTTATGTGTACTAAAAGGGTTGCAGGTGGTACCAAAATTTTTGACAGCATTCTAAAATTTGTAAATTTTTTGATAGAAAAATGTTTCCGGTGAAGCCGGATTTCTCCGTACAATGTTGGTTCGCTATCGCTCGCCAGGAAGAAGTTGACACCTGGATGGGGATAAGCATTTTAAAACAGTAGGCTGAATGGATAAAAGAAAGATAAAGAGAGAAAAGGAGAAAAAAACCCAGGTCACCTCCCTTAACTTCATTTAGGGTAAATTAGGTTCTTCAAGCTAGATTCTCTAACGATTTTTCCTAGATTTCGGTTTTTGTGGAGAATGTGCCCGGAAAAAATAGTTACGGTATATCATATAGAGAAAACACTCTGAGAACACAAACCCATTCTCCTTTCCTGTGTTCTATGTGTACTAAAAGGGCAGGAGGTGGTCAGGTCAGGTGAAGGTATTGAGGGATAAGCCTTTACAAAGGCACCTCGTATCTGCATTCTACTTTTTCTATTTTTGTTCTGAAGAGTGTAGCGAGGGGAGAAGGGGTGTTGGAGAGAGAGGAAGCTGTTGGAGTGGCTTTGTTATGTGTGTTATTAGTCTGTATATGCCAAAGAGATAGAGCGCTGGTCCTGTATCTCACCTCTATGGGGGTATCAGAACATCTCGTTACCTGTACACTTCGTTAACAAAAAAAGAAAACAAAATCTAAGAAAAATCCTTCGAGAATCTACCTTGAAGAACGCAACTTACCCTAAATGAAGTTAAGGGGCGTGACCTGCTTTTTTTCTCTCCTTTTCTCTCTTTCTCTGGCTTGTATCCATTTGGCCCCATTCAGCCTACTGTTTATCCCCATCCAGGTGTCTATTTCTTCCTGGCGAGCGATAGCGAGCCAGCATTGTATGGAGATATCCGGCTTCGCCGGAGAAATTTGTCTATCGAAAAATGTACAAATTTTAGCCTGCTGTCAATTTTGTTTGTTTTTAAATATGATGGCTGGCTCCCGCTCGTCAGGAAAAAATCGACACCTGGATGGGGATAATCGTCTTAAAACAGTAAACTGAATGGGGCCGAATGGGATACAAGCCAGAGAAAGAGAGAAACGGAGAGACAACAAAGCAGGTCACTCCCCTTAAGGTGTGTAATAGTTGCCGGATCAGATCCCGAATCATCGAAGCGGTACTGTACCATACTGTATGCGAGGGTCAAATATTCAGTACAATATCCAATAGTTGCACCATGGCGATAATTCTGCAGAACAACAACTCCTTTTATTCTATTTTTATATTGTTTTTATTTTCATATTGTAATGGTTTGTAAGTGTGTATTTTATTGTTAGAAAGTGCGGAAAGCACTTTTTATTAACATTTGCATTGTTAATTGTAATTCCGATACCCCAACTATCTAGGGACTTTTAAAAGACATTAGCTTAACCTAATAACCTTACCTAACCTATCCTAGTATTATGGGTGGGGGCTGCCACCCCCACACCCCTGCTGGTTGGATATTAATAAAACAATAAAAGATTGACAGGCGCCGAAAGAAAAGTCATGAATACTAGGCGTCTACTCTGCAATCTTCAGCTTTGGCTGTTGATAACAGGAAAGTAGGCCTACCAATAAAAATGTACTGACGTCTTGTAGGTGAAGCTTCACTCTGATTGGCTACTGAACATCGGGGAGGAGCCTCCAAGGAGGCTAGAATGTAAACAAAGTGTTCTGGACTGGCTGTTCAAAAATAACTGAAAATTGTATAGGCTAGAGGAGTGAAAATCAAATTGACAAAATAAGAAAAGTAGCACTTATCCGTGCTAGATGTGCTATGAATGTGTAAGGTCCCCTGAGTAAGTTAAGAGCGAAACAAAAAAAAACATAAGCCAGGAATCCTGTAATCAAGTTGTTGTTGTTCTGCAGAATACCCGATTTTTACCTGGCGAACGATAGTGAGTATAAAATATAAAAACAATATGTATTTTTGTATATTTATACTTGATATTGACAGGTTACTTTAATTTAAAGGCGATAATAGGGTTGGGTGGTGGCTGATAACTACCTGTTTGATGGAGGAGCAATAATAGTTTGGTGGTTCTCACAGGTAAGCCACGGTAGCCTTGTCCGTTTCTTAGTCATTAATGTGTGACTTTAACCTCATGACACAGGGACAAGTGGCCTACACTTTTGGTAATGCACTATATTGACAAAAAATAGGGGACGGTGTGAAAAAAGCTGTGTGAAAATATCATACTGATCCAACTGTTTATTAATATGTTATTCCCGAAAAACGATGCCACACGGCCTCTGAAACCCATAGTAGGTTGTTAATTTAGAAAATATGTTGTTATTAATTTCACTTCAACACCAAATCTAAAAGCTATTAGATTAATCAATAACCCTGCAATCACACAGGACCTTCCTACATTATCCATACGAAGAAACGTTGCATCCCTTGCAATATTCTACAGATATTTTCACAGCAATTGTTCCGAGGAACTTGCTTCAATTGTGCCGCCTCTCCACATCTTTCCCCGTAGAACTAGGGCAGCTGAGAGCGCCCATGAATTTACACTTTCTCCTCCACGATGCAGAACTTCTGCTTATCAAAATTCATTTATCCCTAGAACTACTACTCTTTGGAATTCACTTCCCTCGAATTACTTTCCACAAACTTACAATCTACAAATGTTTAAATCCAGTTGTTACAAACATTTTATGAATGGAGGATGCCTTTAGGCACATGGACCTTTTTGTTTTATCTGTGTTTTTCCTTCCTCCGTTCATTGTCTCTTAAAAAAAAAAAAAACTCCCCAAGAAATTAATGAAATAAAGCATTTGGTCCACCGGGATTCGAACCTGGGTTACCACATACAGATTTTAAACACTAACCATGACACCTTCAAGGCAGTTATTGTAAGGAAGCTTGAAATGAGTCTTGACTGGGAATAGGCGAATGAAGGTAAAATATCAATGGCAAAGCTCAAATTAGTCGATAAATAGAGCCATAAACCAAAAATGAATTTATAAAATTAATGAACCAGAGATATACTAATCCTGTTGGCCTGGTTCCGGTAACTTCACTACATAACATTGCAAGTTAATATATCACATTACATGAACACGTCAAATATTCACGCGTAATAATGAGTTGTTTCAAATGTTACGCATGTCGAAGTCAGAAATACACGTGAATGACACCTTAAGCGTGTATTTCCACTTTCCAGAATGTCCAGTACTTGACGAAAGGAATTAGCTCGATTTCGGTAAATATGCAAATATAACTAGACAAATAACTACGTAGAATAATAATAATATTAATAATAATAACAATAAAAGAACAAATTTCCACACAATTGACCAAGCCTACAAACAGGCCACCCAAATCCTATTAGGTCGTTTGATGGTTATTGAGTTAAACAGAGTAATTTAGCAATTATATACATATATATATATATTATATATATATATATATATATATATATATATATATATATATATATATATATATATAGTCTCTCAGTGGGGATAGAACCATCGACCATCAGGATGATAGCCGACGCTTTAATCAATTACACCACGGCAGTCTGCCGTGGTGTAATTGATTAAAGCGTCGGCTATCATCCTGATGGTCGATGGTTCGATCCCCACTGAGAGACTAGAAACATTTAGTGGCTCACGTGTATTTGTGATATATTCTCAATATATATATATATATATATATACGTGGTAGCATGTAGCATGGAAAAACAAAGAAGTGTCATTAATGAGTAAGAACAACTCCTAAACACTTACATTCCTTAGGCCAGACGACTCAACAGAAGAAGTGGGAGGAGCAACTACCACACACACCCTATTTGCACGGAGACTGGCGGGGTACTGACCAGACCTGGTACGGTATGGGTTGGCAGGGTTCAAGGTGTATAGGTATGAGTGTGTATGAATGTGTGTGTGTGTGAGTGTGTTGGCTGGAAGTAGGCCAGAGATTCACATGTGTGCATAATGACATATAATGAAATTATAATTAATTTCATATATTTATCACTCAGAAATTATGGGTAGATAAGGGGTAAAATAAGGGTAATCCTAGTGTCCGGTACACGCTACCCTTTAAAGGTAAACTTATATCAAGATTACCCTTTACAATTACCCTTAGAGAAGGGTAAAGAATGACTTAAATTTAATAATAATAATAATAATAATAGTTCTTAAAGCTAGCGCATGCTAAGCTAGCTAAGGATAGCTCAATAAGGCCGATTAGGCGTATTTCCATTGGGGTCCTGTACTACTACCCCATCCCTTTGCTCATGAGGGATGGTAACGACCCTCCTATGGGTGGGATTTACTTCCAAAATTACCCTTTAAGGAGTAAAATAATGGTTTGCTTTACCCTTGCCCCACCACCTACCCTGTACTCCCTGGCCTACCCCTTTCCATACCCAAAATACATTGTACTACTGTCTTAAAAATACAATGTTGACATTGTATATGTTAGATAACAAATAAAAATATTAATATACATAATTATATACATATATACCGGTATTGTATATATTGTAAAAGCCTTCGCTAATAGAATAAATGTGGGGACATTTTACAGCAACAAGTGTAATAGCATGTTGCTCTGAATACATTCACTCCCTCCGACGAGGGCCGAGGCAAGAAGAGAATTCCAGAAGGATACCAAGTTTTCAGACAATTGACCACTTGCGAGTATCAGGCTATAAGGAAATTGGAGCTGTGAACATCGATATTAAACAAACACAATAATAATGTACGTTTCTAATAGATAAATGGTATGTTGAATTGGGTTCTATGTATTTACAAATGTACTACAACCATATTTTACCTGTAAATTCTGTTAAATAAAGTTGTCTACAGCTCCAACTTCCTTATATAATGAAACTCGCAAGTCGGCAATTGCCTCAAACTGTCCAAAATACTAAAGAGAAAAGTCTGAAACTAATATACCGGTAAATTATTATTATTCTTTTTTACCTTTGTTACCTAAAATGAAGGTCGCTAATGATGTCCATACTTTTTTGGAGTGATCTCATGCTAGGTCTCTCTGCCTGTAGTGTACTGTATTAATGTCCCCATACACAATAGGTGAGATAAAGGAACTAGAAAGTGTACAAAGGAACTTCACCTCATACTCCTGAACAACTCGGTAAAACACATACTGTACACTATTACGAGCCTCAAACTTAAGGGGGCCCACCTAGCTTTTGTTTCTCTTTATCTCCCTCTCTTTTTGGCTTGTGTCCATTCGGCCCCATTCAGCCTACTGTTTTAAGACGTTTACCCCCATTCAGGTGTCAATATTTACCTGGCGAGCGGTAGCGAGCCAGCATTTATATACGTTTGTTTTGACAGCAAGCTAAATTTGTAAATTTTTCGATAGAAAAATGTCTCCGGCGAAGCCGGATTTCTCCATACAATGCTGTCTCGCTATCGCTCGCCAGGAAGAAATCGACACCTGGATGGGGATACATGTCTTAAAACAGTTGGCTGAATGAGGCTGAATAGATACAAGCCAGGGAAAGAGAGAAAAGGAGACAAATATAAGAAAAAGCCGGTGACCCCCCTTAACTGAACCTGTACTCCTTGGATCACAGAAGGAAGCGATACGTACAGTCACTCATAAACATTCGTGGACCCCCGCGTGAGAGAGTGGGCTATGATGGATTGTTATACTGTATATTAGATACCCTGGAGACAGCCTATAGTCTATTCGCTGTAAGTAGGCGAGAAATCATGACCTCTATCCTATGTAACTCAATAAGGGCTAGAATAATCAAGCTAATATTTCCACCATCTGGGGAGAGTCAGTCAAGGAAAAGATGTGCAAATTTACAGCCCATTTGCTCTAGCCCTTTTTGAGTTACAGAGGATAGTCATGATTTCTCGCCTACTTACAGGGAATAGACTATAGTACAGGATTGGTGGGACGGGAGGGAAGGGAGGGTACGTGGGAGGTGGGGTAGGGGAGGAAACTATCAAACTGCCTATTGCTTATTAAGGGCAGACGGACCATTTTTTTTTTTTTTTTTTTGGTCTATTCATTTATTCCTTTATTTAAAAAAAAAATCGCTAGACCTCCATCAAGCTTAGAAAAACACCCGGATTTTTTTTATTTTAATACCACGAATTTTCAGTGTTTTTTATAAAAGAAATTGTTCATTTGCATCAATATATAAGGGGAGGTGTGGTGGAGTGGTCATGCCACTGGATTGGTAATCCAATGGACCCGGGTTCAAATCCCAATATGTCAATGGGAAGATATTATTGGGATTGAATTTGTGCTGTACCTAGTATCAGTGCATTACCACAAAGCCCACCGAAATGCCAAAAAAATACCCTCATTGTTCCCTGATTAAATAACACTGTATGAATATTCCCATATTCAAAATATGTTACAGGGGGACAATGCCTAGTGAGTTCACTGCTCAATAGGTGGCGTTCTGAGAGTGAGGGTCTGAGTCTGGAGGGTGAGACGGTGAAGCACTTGAGCGAAGCAACCGGCCGCTTCAGAGATGGAGCTGCTTCGAGCCATGATGGATGCTTCACATGTCTCACTCCCCAGACTGGAACAAGACCTCACGGGCTTCACCGTGTTGAGCGGTGAAATGTACAGGCTCTCAGCCTATGCCCGAGAGGGAGTAGTTGGAATATAGAAAAAAAAAAAAAAAAAAAAAAAATATAGTGTTTGTAATTAATTAGAAATCTCGGGAAAACCTATTTTCCCCATTAGGCCTATTGATCGATGTTGAGACACGGCCCCGATAGTGATTTGAAAAGACATTAGCCTAACCTAACAACCTTACCTAACCTAACCTAGTATTATGGGTGGGGGCTGCTGCCCTCACATCCCCGCTGGTTGAGTACTAATCCCATAGTAAATCAAACAAAAAACATTGGCTGTCGATTAGGCCTATACGAAGGTGAAAGAAAGTCGATGAAGTCTAGGGTGTTTACTCTGCAATCTTCAGTTTTGATTGTATATTGATACTTACTTACTTTTGATACTTTTGATGTGTTCGCCACTCTTCTAGCAGCACCAAGCAGCGCGGCGCCCCTCGTTATGGGTGGTGATTTTGGTGTAGTAGACTGTTTGAAGCGACAGCTCGCTCCCTCGCGAGGATGGGCTCGTCTGGCACTTTTTGCAGTTCGACATCGAGGGCTCTCTTGAAGTTGTCTAACGAGACGTCCCTCATGTCTCTTACTCGCCGTGGGAGTTTGTTGAAGAGACGTGGGCCTCTGTGTGATAACCAGCCCTCTCGCAGAGAGCCCATAGCACCCCTGTTATTCATCCGGGGGATTTCACATTCCCAGCCTCTCCTATCACTGAATTTCATGACTATCGGAGTATGTAGGTTTGGTACTAAACCCTCTGCGATTTTCCACGTGTATATTATTAGGTAACGTTCTCTTCTACGTTCCAGTGAGTACAGATTCAGTGCTCTTAAACGCTCCCAGTAGTGTAGATGTTTTATCGAACTTATATGCGAAGTGAAATTTCTTTGTACACTCTCTAAGTCATTTATTTCACCTGCTTTGTATGGGGATGTTAATATGCTACAGTATTCAAGCCGCGGTAGCACTAGAGATTTGAAGAGCGTTATCATAGGTTATTCACCGCGTGTTTTAAATGTACGTAGAATCCAGCCCGTTAGACGTTTCGCAGCCGCAACTTTGACCTGGTTATGTACTTTGAAACCCATATTTTCAGACATTAATACCCCAAGGTCTTTCACACTGTCTTTCCGTTCTATTATGTGGTTAGATTCTGTTAAGTAATTTGTAATTTCTTTAACGCCATTATTATCTCCGTACCGTATTAACTCCCTCCATCATATTATGTTCCAATAAGTCCGAGTTGGCGCTTGACAAGTATTTTGGGTCTTGAATTTGGCTCATGAGTGTTGTCGAAGCCTTACATTTTTCGCGATTTCCATCCACCAGAATGCTGTTTATTGTGATGTATCATATATCAATGGAAAGAGGAATATTTATAGTACATGATAAAATTAAAAAAAATGTAAATAAATCGAAATATGAAAGTGTAAATGAGTCCGGAATACAATTATTTCCCATGCAATTGTCTTCACACCGTCCTAGCTCGAAATTGTGAGTGATGACCATATATTTTGTTTTGCTCAAATAATAGTATTTTTTCTCCTCTTTCCAAATCTGGAAACAGAAATTGTTTATCTTCAATAGTTCTCAAGCAGTGACCGAAAACAAAAAAATATATGATTTTGATTTATATGGTTTATAACATTTTCAATTTATTTCGTTGCTACGAAGTGTATGGTTTTAAATTTAGGCTGTATGAATACGGCAAATAATGCTGATGAGTATAAAACAAACTAGAAGTTCCTAGGACAAATACTTTTTGCGCTATGAATATTTGAAATGAAGAGCCAAAATGCGAATATTTACGCTTCACCATCTCTGTTCCGGCGATGCTAGCCGGGTTCCGAGCTGTTCCCCACCTCGTGGTTGCGTTATTTGCTCGGATACGTATATAACTGTATGTATATATCACCGGAATCGGAAAATTGTGCTCTTTCCAATGGTGAAAACAAAAATAATATAGCATAATTGGTTCGCGAGCTATGCACAATTGTTTCCATGCAATGACCGAAAAAAAAAAAATCTGATTTTGATTGATATGGTTTATAACATTTTCGATTGATTTCGTTGCTACGAAGTGTATGGTTTTAAATTTAGGCTGAATGAATACGGCAAATAATGCTGATGAGTATAAAACAAACTAGAAGTTTCTAGGACAAATACTTTTTGCGCTATGAATATTTGAAATGAAGAGCCAAAATGCGAATATTTACGCTTCACCCGTCTCTGTTCCGGCGATGCTAGCCGGGTTCCGAGCTGTTCCCCACCTCGTGGTTGCGTTATTTGGTCAGATACGTATATAACGGTATATATCACCGGAATCGGAAAATTGTGCTCTTTCCA
>JBAKBP010002552.1:0-17500 GCA_037953745.1 Lithodes maja | reverse complement strand
CGTGTGATAATCGCGCCCTCTATGATGAACCTGTCTGTAGAGCGAAGTACATATTACAGCGTGCTGTCGCAAGTAAGAAGGGAGGCGATAATGAGGCCCATAGAAGGGCTGACCCAAAACATACTGTACACCTCCCAAAGCTCAATCTTCCTACATTTGGGGGTAAGTTGACGAGTGGTTAGCTTTTTGGGACGTATTTCGGTCTACGGTTCATGAATCCTCTTTGGATAATGTCCGCAAGTTTCACTATCTGAAGGGACAAATGGAAGGAGAGGCCTTACATTTGATAGAGGGTTTTGCAGTAGTGGGTGGTAGTTATCTTGAGGCAGTACACTTATTAGAGTCCACATACGGGGATAAAGAGCAGTTGAAGATGGCCCATGTCGTTGCCTTGTTAAGGCTCGCAGAACCACAGTATAAGGTTGAGGAGTTGACAAACTTCAGGGCAAATATGGAGTGCCATACTCGATCGCTAGACACCCTAGGGCTTACCACGCAGGAAATGATAGTCGTTATCTTGCGTCAGAAGCTTCCTATGGCAATACTTGACAAGGTAAGATCATTTGAGCTGGGGGAGTTCAAAACTCAGTTCAGTAAGAAATTCAATAATCTACAAATGAACAAAGGGAGAATGTATGTGTCGGGAGGGAGTGAGAATGTGGAGAAGAGGGGAACAGTAAGCATGACAGTGGAGACTAAAGAAAAGAAAGAGGGTACATATAAGAAACCTGCTCAGATTCTATGTAAGCTATGTAATAACAAACATAAATGGAGTTTCTGTGTAAAATACCCAACAAATGAGACAAAACTAGCACAGGCGAAAAGATTGAAGCTATGTGTAGGTTGTCTAAGTAAAGAACATGGTAAGCAGGGACAATGTACTGCTACATACTTAAGGCCCTGTCGCCACTGCAAAGGACATCACTTTGATAAGTTGTGTCCTACAGCAGATAAAGTCAAAGACATCAAACCAGAGGGTACTACAACTGTGGCACTAGGAAGCATGCAAGACACCGCTATATTGCCCACAATTCAGATTCCCATGGAAGGTAATGACAGTAACAAAGTTTGTCGGGTACTTCTAGATCAAGGGTCTCAACGTTCCTTTATAAAGAGGTCCGTACTAGTGGGACTGAAGCATCAAATCGTAGGGGCTGAGACTCTTCGATTACAGGGTTTCACAGGGGTTACTGATAAGCAAGACTACGAGATAGCGGAGATTTCATATTTCTACCGTAAAAACCGGTACTTTATGACTTGTATCATAGTAGACACCCTACCAGAATATGTATCTGTAGGTGTGAAGAAGGTGGAACATGCATTACGTAGCAAAGGGGTTAACTTGTTAGATCCCATGGGAAATCAGAGTGAGGTGCAAGTTTTACTTGGTGTGGATCATTATTATGATGTAGTATACCCTGAATTTAAAAAGATGTGTGGTGTAATTTTAATCCCCACTAAATTTGGATATTGCATGAGCGGAAAGGTGCATACTACACAGTCAAAGGTCCTGGTCGACACGGTCTCGATATATAGAGTCAATGTAACCGCGGCAGAGGAGTTGGGAAGGGAGGATTCCCAACCTAGTGACCCTAAGATGGCTGCCGAGTTCGACCTGGAACGACTGTGGAGATTGGATCACATAGGCATTAATTCTATGGAGACTGATTATGACTCGGAAGTTGCGCTACAAAGATTTGACGAGTCTGTGTGCTACTGTGCCTCAGACAAGCAATATAAAGTTAGTTTACCCTGGAAGAACAGTGTGTGACGCATGTCGAGTATGAACATGCTGTACAGAACGCCCAGTCATGCCCCACTCTCGCTAGGATCGTCAGGGCAGGAACTTGGGCTGTAGTCTGTGTAGAGTTTTCTAACTTAGTTTATGTGAGCCGTTGTACTATAAGTATTATAAATATGTATTTTGTTTTCATCTGAGTCAACGAGTTCTATTTTATATCATTAGTTATAAGTGTTGTGTGTGGGACTTATTTGTAATGATGAGAGAGAGAGAGAGATTACGTAACGGGGGCCAGTGAGTGCGCCATGAGGCAGGTAGGCCTAACTCCCCTCTTTCCTCCTCCCTCCTCCCTCTCAGTGCGTGGGAAATCCTTTGTCGATCCCAGATTGAGAGAGAATATTACGTAATGATTGCTAGTGGGCGGTCCTTAGTAGTTGGCGATATGCTCACTAGAGGGCCGAGTATGAAAAGGGAAGTCTCGCCGCATTTTCCTCAGAACTCATTAGGCAGAGCGACTTCTCATATCCCTTGCAACTATATATATTCTTCCGACTGATGTGAACTTTCCCTACTCTCTGTACCGCCTACCTTCTTCTTTTCCCGAACCCTTTTTAACCTCAATGACCCCTTTGGTGCAGATCTAGTCAGCCAAAGTATTATCGCTTGAGTTCTCACGAGATATATGCCTATTAGATAGCCTATTTTGGAAGGGATAACTAGAATAGGATTGATTAATGTTTGTTGCACTCGTATATGCATTTCCCTGTGTATGATTATTCATGTTCCTGTTTTATGCTGATCTAGGTGATGCTAGACTGGGATGAGGCTACTAGAGTTGTGATTCCCTATGAGTTTTAGGTTTTGTTGAACCTGTACAATCGCAACGGAGACTTGGGAAGCCTAGGTGGTCTTTCTGACTGTGTACCGTGGGAGTTTAGCGCTGTGTTGCGAGTTAGGGCTTTTGCCTCTGCCACCCAACACTGTGCTAACTCGTTTGCTTGACTTTGAGAGGATCGCCAGGAGAGAACCAGATACTAGTGATCTGGATCTCTCAAGAGAGCATCCCGTCAATTACCGTGATTTGGCCGCACAGTCTTAAGGACCTCGCTAGGCTACGAGCCGCTTGCTCAGCCATTGTTTCCTAGCCTACTACATCCCAGCTAGACTTTGCTCGGTCAGCAGATACAGCATAGTATTGAAGCTTTCCTTATGTATGTTATTGTTTATGCACTATTGATTTCATGTGTGGCACGCATAGCTACTTTAGAGATTAGTGGCCCCCGAGCACAATCCTAGTAGGCTATTGCCAGTGCATTGTCGGAGTACTTCTTTTATATGTTTGCCATTTACTACTGTCTATTCTTATAATTCTTCTTATGTCAATTTAAAGCCTTTAATATTAGTTAATTGCCAGTGTGTTGCTTATTGAATTGCTGTTCAAAATCCGATACTTACTTCTTACGAGTATCCGAGAAGCATCTAACTTTACCAGAAGATTCCTTGCTCGATGCTCGAGGACTATTGTTTAACGTAACGTAATAGTGCCGATCCGAAGTAGAGGGTGGAGGACTTCTTAAGTTCTTAGTCAAGGGTGGATTACTTCGGCTTCGGCCAACACTATTCTTTGGTGTTGTTGTATTTACTTCTTTGTTTGATTGTTGACCAGAATAGATAACTCCCGTCTCTTTATTAGTCTGTTGTGAAACGCTAGTACCGAGTTCTTGTATACCCCGTTATAGCAGATAGAACTCTGGAGGGTATTGGTGTTTTTTGTTCGGCTGGCAGTACTCTGGGGTTGGGATCGTGTGTTTCCGTTGTGGCAGCGAGCCATACTCGAGTCCTGTTTGAGAGCCCTAGTGTACCCGAGTGCCCGGTCGTAACAAATGGCGACCTTGCTTAGGATTTTGTGAACAGTATAAATTTTTGCAGAGTTGTACAACATTTGTTTGTTTGTACTTTAGCGTGCATATTGAAGAATATTTTTTTTGTAGGGCAATTAGTAGAGCATTTAAGAGACTCCAGTTAATTTAGTAATTAGTGCTTGCATAAGGAAGTTTAACACTTTTGTCTCGAGAATTTTTTTGTGGACTTCAGTATGTCGTGCCCTAGCACTGACGAGGAGCGAGAGATGCCATTTGAAGAGGTGCCGTTAGTAATCAGTGAGGAGGATGCTAGAGTTTTTGTGAGTAAGCGGTACCACGTGACGGAGGAGAGGCTGACTGGGGTGGATATTTATGGCTTGCACCTGATAGCCAAGGTTTTGGGCCTATCCAATGTAATAGGGATGTCCAAGAGGGAGCTGATTTCCTGGGTGTTGCGTGGGCGACATGGGGTTTCGGAGGAGAGGGCGTTTGGGGGGGTTCCTCCCCAGATCCCCTCTCACTCGACTCCCACAGTGCCGTCCACTCAGTTGCCGGAGGTTAGCACTCTCCCACAGAGGGATGACAATTGGCAGATTGGAGTGCCCTCGGGCGGTGCACATGGTGGTTCCCCAGTTTTTGCCCCCCCTCCTTCAGTAGTGGCAGCGCCCTCTTCCTGCCTGTCTCCAGATATGATATTTAGACTTGAGCTTGCTAAAATTGAGACTAAGAAGCAGGAGATTGAGGCTAGGAGGCATGAGAATGAGACTAAGAAGCAGGAGATTGAGGCTAGGAGGCATGAGAATGAGACTAGGAAGCAGGAGAAGGAGATTGAGGCTGAGGTTAGGAGGCACGAGGCTGAGCTTAGGTACGACTCCGAGAAATATTGTGCTCAAATAGATTTAGATAAGACTCGTGCAGAGTCGACAGGGACTCGGATGGGCCGTGAGGGCCAAGTAAGAGAACAGTCCTTGTCCCACTTAGTCAAATTGGTGCCGGCATTTAGTGAAACTGAAGTCACAGAATTTTTTAATCGTTTTGAGAAGAAGTGTAGGGAGCATAATTGGCCTGAAGAGAAGTGGGCAGCTCTAGTCTCCTCAAGACTTACGGGTAAGGGTCTGAAGGCTTATGATGCACTGCCTTTAGAGTCTTGCATTGACTACCCAGAATTGAAGAGAGCTGTCCTACGGGCATACGAGTTGCAACCAGAAACATATCGATTGAAGTTTCGGGGTGTTACAATGACTAGGGAGGCGACCTTTCTTGAACATGCCCGGGACTTAAAAGATGCACTTACAAACTGGACACGTTCTGAGAAAGCTGAGACGGCCGAACAGTTGACTGAGCTGTTTCTGCTCGAGCAGTTTTATAAGTGTACTGGTGCAGAAATGACTTTAACTATTAAAGAAAAGAACCCAAAAACTCTACAGGAGGCAGCTGAGATGGCTGACCTCCGGCTATCGCTAATTCGTGGGTGCGGGTCTGCCCAGCGTAGTGAGGCAGGTAACAAGGGGCGTGACGCCCCACCCCCCCGAGTTGGTAATATATCTTATGCAAACAAGTACAAGAGTTATGATACCAAGACTGACCACAAGACTAGCACCGTCCCATTTAAGAAGGGGCCGGGCCCTTCCCAGTACCAAGGGAAGCCCAAAGGGGAGTTGGAGTGTTATCAATGTCATAAAAAGGGGCACTTTGCAAGAGTCTGTCCTAGCAAACCACCTACAGCAGCTGTGTCTTTGGCCTGCAACATTGGTGTGTCTCTGAAGTCTTCTGAGTTTGCCCGGGGCAGTTCGTCAGAGGCTGAGGCACAGCCAATGCAGAAGCACCTGGTAGGCTCGAACCCTGCTCAGGATGTTTTTTGCGACCATAGAGGACGGGGTTGCGTGATGTGGGCGGGGCGCAAGCATAGAGTAGAGGTCTTGCGTGATACAGGTGCTTCCCAGACTTTGATGAAAAACTTGACTGGCTACCCTATAAACGCGGCTCGGGTGGTAGTGGTGCAGGGTATTAATGCAACTCGGTCATACCCGCTGGTGCGGTTGGAGTTGGAGGTGGATGGTGTGGCACGTGAATTGGATGTCGGGATTGTGGAGAAACTGCCAGTGGAGGGCGTCGACCTTCTTCTCGGCAACGACTTTGCAATGCCCGCTTCTGAGGTTCTACCCTTAGTCGTTGCCGAGAGGCCGGCCGACGTGAGTAGGGAAGAGCGAGAGTGGGTCGAGCGGTGCCAGGCACAACCCATGGCGTGTGCTGTCACCCGAGCTCGGGCAGCTAAAGTGTCACAGCCTAGTCCTCCGTCTTCAGACCAGCGGAGGAACGATAAACAGGAGGAGGCTAAAGCTGGAGTTGGTTTTAAGAGTTTTGACTCGGCGGCTCTCCTGGGTGATTCAGTATTAGCACCATTACTTAGTTCTGGAGTAGCCCCTGGGCCTGTCATCGAGAGTGACGAGGCTGGGCATGACGAGTCTCCACGACAGCAACGTTATGAACATCGAGAGAGACAGAGGGAGCAGCTCAGTATCGGGGAAGGTCATGCATTGCTCCGGGAGCAGTTAGATCGCTTGGCACCCTCAGATATACGTCGGTTGCAACTGGAGGACCCTGAGCTCCAAACGTGTGCTAATGGAGCTGTGGAGCTCGACGAGGACGGTGATGCACAGCCGGGAGATTTTTTTTATTTAGAAGGCATCCTCTATCGGCGTTTTCAAGACCCTAAACGTAGCTGGCAAAAGGGGTCCGGAGTAGCGGACCAGTTGGTGGTGCCATGGGAGTGCAGGGATAGCCTACTGAGTTTGGCGCATGACACACCGCTGGCAGGACATTTGGGGGTAAGAAAAACGGTGGCGGCTTTGGGGAAATTGTTTTGGTGGCCGGGGATGAAGTCTCATGTGCAGTCATGGATAAACTCATGTGATATTTGTCAACGGGTCGGGAAACCGAACCAAGTTATTCCTAAGGCTCCGTTACACCCTATTCCTGTGATTGGGCCACCCTTTAGTAAATTTGTTGTTGACATGGTTGGTCCACTCCCTCCCACTAAGGCTGGAAATAAATTTTTGTTAACCATAATGGATGTTGCCACTAGATACCCCGACGCATACCCTATGAAAAATGGCATGGCTAAGACGGTAGTCAGTAACTTGTTGTGGTACTTTTCAAGGTACGGGTACCCGGAGGAGATTCAGTCTGATCAGGGATCCAATTTCACCTCCAATATATTCAAGCAAACAATGCAACAGCATGGGATACGAGCAGTAGTATCGTCAGCGTATCACCCTGAGAGTCAAAGGGTGCTTGAGCGGTGGCATGCCACCCTTAAAAGCATGCTCAGGTGTTATTGTGCTGACAACGGAAGGGATTGGGATCTTGGATTGCCTTATGTGCTGTTTGCTGCTCGGGAAGTGCCTGGTGAGAGCCTGGGATTTAGTCCAAACGAGCTGATTTTTGGACACCGTGTCAGGGGCCCCCTTAATATGCTGAGAGAAATTTGGGAGGGAACTGTGCAGCCTTGTCCCTTGTTAAAGTATGTGTTTGAAAGCCGTGAGCGCATGCTTAAGAGTCTGGAGATGGCAGGTCGAAACTTGACAGAATCACAAGCTTTGATGAAGGACAGGTATGATCGCAAAGTGAGGCTCCGGAAGTTCATTGTAGGACAAGAGGTATTAATTTTGTTGCCTTTGGTTGGGAACCCCCTCTCTGCGAAGTACACTGGACCTTATAAAATTGTAGAAAAAATTTCAGACCTAGATTACCTTGTTGCCACTCCAGACAGGAGGAAAAAGAACCAGTTATGTCACGTGAACCTTATAAAAGAGTATGTGAGGCGCCCCTCTGAGCCTCTCACTGTCCCTGTGTTGGCTTGTTGCGGCCGTGGTGGAGAAGGAGAGGGGGACAGTCAAGCTTCAGAGGAGGATAGCTGGGATCAACATGTTTCAGCGGATCAGTGGGCGGGGAACTCGAGCCTAAGGGCTGACGAGGCTATAGCTCATTTGCCTGAGCCGCAGTTTGATGCTATCCGTCAGTTGTTCGGTTCATACCCCACTGTATTTGCTGAACACCCAGGCCTCACTACTCAGGCTATGCATGATGTTGACGTGGGGGACCATCTACCCTTTAAGTCAATCCCGTACCGTGTGCCCCCCATAAAACTACCAGCACTGAGGGATGAGTTGGAGTATATGCTCGGTAGAGGGTTGATAGAGAAAGGTACAGTTAAATGGACTTCCCCCGTAACACTGCAGTCTAAGCCAGATGGCAAGGTACGCTTTTGTATTGATTTCCGTAGGTTAAACGGTTTGACTCCAACTAACCCATATCCTCTTCCTCGGGTTGATGATAGTGTTGATAAAATTGGTAATGCTCGGTTTTGTCTAAAGTAGATTTAGTAAAAGGTTACTGGCAAGTACCTTTGTCCGAGCGTGCTAAAGAGGTATGTGGTTTTGTGGTGGACGGGAGTACCTACCGGTGTAATGTTATGCCCTACGGACTTAAGAATGCACCAGCAACGTTTCAGAACCTGATGAATGAAATTGTCAAGGACATTCCAAATTGCACCGTATATTTGGACGATGTAATCATTTATGATGACGACTTTGAGAGCCATTGTGAGCACCTTGAGACCTTGTTCCGGAAACTTAGTGAAGCAGGTCTGGTAGTAAATTTGGCAAAGTGTGACTTCGTAAAAGCCACTGTGCAGTACCTTGGGTTTGTAGTGGGAAGGGGACAGGTGTGCCCTCCTCCGAACAAGGTACAGGCTATCAATAAATTTCCGCACCCAACCACCAAGAAGCAGATTATGAGATTCTTGGGTATGATAGGCTACTACAGACGCTTCATAAAAGGTTACTCAACGGTGTTGGCACCTCTCACAGATTTGTTATCTAAAGACAAAAAGTTTTTGTGGGCACCTGAGTGTGAAAAGGCTTTTACTTTGGTGAAACATTTGCTATGTACTCATCCGATACTCAGGGCCCCAGACTTTAACAGGCCTTTTCAGCTGGCAACAGATGCTAGTGGTGTAGGGGCTGGTGCCGTCTTGCTACAGACAGACAATGAGGGTGTGGAACACCCAGTAAGTTTCTTTTCTAAGAAGTTCAATGCTGCACAAAAGAACTATTCTACAATAGAAAAGGAATTACTGGCGATTGTGCTGTCGCTCAGGCACTTCGAGGTGTATGTTCCAGCCTATGGCCCAGTCGTGGTTATCTACACTGATCATCACCCTTTGAGATTCCTAAATCAATTTCACAATCGCAATATGAGACTGACCAGGTGGTCTTTGATGTTGCAGGAGTATAACCTGGACATCCGTCATATTGCGGGATGTGACAATGTGATCGCGGATTGTTTATCGAGGGTAGATGATCAGTCGTAGGCTATCACAGGTGTGTGGGTTTGAGTGGAGAAAAATAGGCTGCCCTTATAGTGCAGCCGGGAAAAACATATTAAAATATAAAAATCATAAAAAAAACTCTTTCTTTTTGATATAGATAATTGTATAAGTTTGTCATAGCCTATAGAGTTTGAGTAGTCCACGAACTATCAAACGGCTGAGCTGCTGTAAGCTCGCTCTGGGAGCATGATATTGTGTCTTTTGCTATTGTTGGGAGGAGTTATAAAATGTGATTTTTTTTTTTTTAATAATAGGATGTGTTTTGATGATAAACTCAGCTTTGTTTTAGTGCCATGCGGTCGCTAGGTGTGAGGGGCTTGATGGGGTTCTGTGTGTCAGATTTTAGCTCAGGGTTGAGCAAGTAAAATCTTGGGGGAGGTGTGACGCATGTCGAGTATGAACATGCTGTACAGAACGCCCAGTCATGCCCCACTCTCGCTAGGATCGTCAGGGCAGGAACTTTGGCTGTAGTCTGTGTAGAGTTTTCTAACTTAGTTTATGTGAGCCGTTGTACTATAAGTATTATAAATATGTATTTTGTTTTCATCTGAGTCAACGAGTTCTATTTTATATCATTAGTTATAAGTGTTGTGTGTGGGACTTATTTGTAATGATGAGAGAGAGAGAGAGATTACGTAACGGGGGCCAGTGAGTGCGCCATGAGGCAGGTAGGCCTAACTCCCCTCCTTCCTCCTCCCTCCTCCCTCTCAGTGCGTGGGAAATCCTTTGTCGATCCCAGATTGAGAGAGAATATTACGTAATGATTGCTAGTGGGCGGTCCTTAGTAGTTGGCGATATGCTCACTAGAGGGCCGAGTATAAAAAGGGAAGTCTCGCCGCATTTTCCTCAGAACTCATTAGGCAGAGCGACTTCTCATATCCCTTGCAACTATATATATTCTTCCGACTGATGTGAACTTTCCCTACTCTCTGTACCGCCTACCTTCTTCTTTTCCCGAACCCTTTTTAACCTCAATGACCCCTTTGGTGCAGAGCTAGTCAGCCAAAGTATTATCGCTTGAGTTCTCACGAGATATATGCCTATTAGATAGCCTATTTTGGAAGGGATAACTAGAATAGGATTGATTAATGTTTGTTGCACTCGTATATGCATTTCCCTGTGTATGATTATTCATGTTCCTGTTTTCTGCTGATCTAGGTGATGCTAGACTGGGATGAGGCTACTAGAGTTGTGATTCCCTATGAGTATTAGGTTTTGTTGAACCTGTACAATCGCAACGGAGACTTGGGAAGCCTAGGTGGTCTTTCTGACTGTGTACCGTGGGAGTTTAGCGCTGTGTTGCGAGTGAGGGCTTTTGCCTCTGCCACCCAACACTGTGCTAACTCGTTTGCTTGACTTTGAGAGGATCGCCAGGAGAGAACCAGATACTAGTGATCTGGATCTCTCAAGAGAGCATCCCGTCAATTACCGTAATTTGGCCGCACAGTCTTAAGGACCTCGCTAGGCTACGAGCCGCTTGCTCAGCCATTGTTTCCTAGCCTACTACATCCCAGCTAGACTTTGCTCGGTCAGCAGATGCAGCATAGTATTGAAGCTTTCCTTATGTATGTTATTGTTTATGCACTATTGATTTCATGTGTGGCACGCATAGCTACTTTAGAGATTAGTGGCCCCCGAGCACAATCCTAGTAGGCTATTGCCAGTGCATTGTCGGAGTACTTCTTTTATATGTTTGCCATTTACTACTGTCTATTCTTATAATTCTTCTTATGTCAATTTAAAGCCTTTAATATTAGTTAATTGCCAGTGTGTTGCTTATTGAATTGCTGTTCAAAATCCGATACTTACTTCTTACGAGTATCCGAGAAGCATCTAACTTTACCAGAAGATTCCTTGCTCGATGCTCGAGGACTATTGTTTAACGTAACGTAATAGTGCCGATCCGAAGTAGAGGGTGGAGGACTTCTTAAGTTCTTAGTCAAGGGTGGATTACTTCGGCTTCGGCCAACACTATTCTTTGGTGTTGTTGTATTTACTTCTTTGTTTGATTGTTGACCAGACTAGATAACTCCCGTCTCTTTATTAGTCTGTTGTGAAACGCTAGTACCGAGTTCTTGTATACCCCGTTATAGCAGATAGAACTCTGGAGGGTATTGGTGTTTTTTGTTCGGCTGGCAGTACTCTGGGGTTGGGATCGTGTGTTTCCGTTGTGGCAGCGAGCCATACTCGAGTCCTGTTTGAGAGCCCTAGTGTACCCGAGTGCCCGGTCGTAACAGTGGATAGAGAAGGTTTGTGGAAAGTACTTAGAATATACGGAGTAGAGGGCAAGTTGCTGAAAGCAGTGAAGAGCATGTATGAGGGTGCAAAGGCGGCAGTACGTGTGGAGAGTGAGCAGAGCGAGTTCTTTGACCTGAATGTTGGTTTGAAACAGGGGTGTGTGATGTCCCCGTGGTTGTTTACTGTATATATGGATGGAGTTATGAAAGAAATACTATCAAGAGCAGTGGATGTTGGTGTATCGCTGAAAAGGGAGGGAATTGAGTGGAAGCTACCTATACTGCTGTTTGCGGATGATACAGTTCTGATGAGTGATAATGAATGGGAGTTGCAGGGTCTGGTAAATGAGTTTGGAACAGTGTGCGAAAAACGGAATTTGAAGGTAAATACGGGGAAGAGCAAGGTTATGGTCTTCGAAAGGGGTGAAGTCACAGAGTGTGAGGTGAAGCTGAACGGTCAGGCTATGGAGATCGTCAACTCTTTTAAGTATCTGGGCAGTGTGTTGAGTAAAGATGGGACTATGGATGAAGAGGTGCGGGAGAGGGTACAACAGGGGAAGAGGGTTGTAGGAGCGCTAAAAGCAGTAACAAGAAATAGGGTGGTCAGTATGGAAGTGAAGAAGTCCTTGCATGACAGTGTGGTAATCCCGACACTGACTTACGGAAGCGAAGCATGGACGTTGGTTGAGAGACTCAGACCAAGAGTGAGAGCAGTGGAAATGAATTACTTAAGGAGTGCGTGCGGAGTTACATGGAGGGATAGACAGACTAATGAGGAAGTAAGAAGGAGGTGTGGTGTGGAGGTAGATGTGCTGGAAAGTGTGAAAAGGAACAACTTGAGATGGTTCGGCCATATGGAACGTATGGAAAGCGAGAGAATGACTAAGAGGGTGTACGAGAGCGAGGTGGAGGGACAGAGGGGGAGAGGTAGACCGAATAATTATGAGGTGGAAGGATGGAGTGAGGAACTACATGAATGAAGGCGGTGCTGGTTGGGAGGAGGGGCGTCGACTGACTGGGGACAGAGGTGCATGGGGGCGGTTCGTTCGTGGCCACCCCTTCGGGGATCACGGCGTCGGGCAATAGATAGATAGATAGATATATATATAATGCGTAACTTCCCAAAATGATGCAAAATAAACGACTAACTTATTATAATATTGACTAAAATATTGTATGTACTACTGTATACTTATAATATTGTATGTACTACTGTATACTTATAATATTGTATGTACTACTGTAGTATGACATTATAAGCCCTGCATATATATTGCTATACATATATCTCACTGCTTATATGCCTTAATCCCTGTAACTTCTAAACTCTTAACATTCTTATTAAACATTCTTCATTTATTGAACTCCCAATAACTTTATCTATCTCTTTAACATATAATATATTTGTTGATACTTCCACTTAAATCAACACCCATTTCCTCTGTAAATGTAAACTGTATAACGTATTTATCCGGTCCTACGTCATACCAGAATGCTGAGTTGATGCTGTGTTGCTTCAGCATCCTTGAACCCAGTCGATGCCTTCTTACTCAGGCATCTTCAGTTAGACTTCAACAGACCTCAGCCAGAGAGAGTCAGAGCTCTTTACTCCCTCTAGACTCTAGACTCAGACTCACCCTCTATAGCCAAGCCCTATATCCCCTAGATATATTAGACCACACAAGTCATATATCACCTTGCTCCTCAGGCTTTTATTACAAGCCTTATCATATATCTGTACTTATATACCTGTACGTTTATACTTATTATCACTTATCCATTAATTAATGTGTTGTGTTATTACCTACAATCCCCTATATACTTAACATATTATATGGCGACCTTGCAATAGCGTATTAAGGCTATACTTAAGTTTTTCCCCAATCTACCCCTCTACAATTATCAACATTACAAATTAGGATACTCTACATTAAAGGTCACAAAAATGTTGTAGCGGATGCTCTCTCTCGTAATCCGGTACTTTGTGCACATTTAAACACGATGACTTTAGCTAATGAAGACATGTCCACAGCTCAGAGAGGTGATCCCAAGTTGTGTGAGATCATTCTTGCTCTAGAGAATAATGAAACCAACCAACACCTAGAAGATTACACTCTAATTGATAACACGCTATTTCGTAATCAACTCATCAAAGGCAAACATCAACTTGAAAGGAACATTCTGCAGTTAGTTGTACCTAACAATAAAGTAGAAGAAATACTCCCTCATCTTCATGGTTCTAAATTTGTCGGTCATCCTGGCAAAGAAAGGGCTATGCTCATTGCTCAAAAACAATTCTACTGGAAGTCCATGAAATCTGACATAGATAATCACATAGACGCTTGCGAGAACTGTGCCAGAATTAACCCTAAGCTTACACCCCAAGCTAATATCGAAACTTATCCCGTCCCAGAGAAACCTTTCCAGTTGATTGCCATAGACCTTTTGAAAATTGTTAAGACTAACAGTGGTATGAATTATCTTCTCGTAGCCTCGGATCATTTCTCTAGGTACTCCATTCTCTCTCCCATACCTGATAAGGAAGCCAATACTATCGTTAAAACTCTTGTAAATAACGTGATTTGCAAATACCCCTCACCTAAATTTATTCTTTCAGATAATGGCGGGGAGTTTGTGAACGAGACTATGTCTAAGATGTGTGATGAGTACGGGATAGAGCACATCAGGGTTGCCCCTTACTCACCACAGAGTAACGGCCTAGTTGAGAGAGCTAACCGTAAAATACTCCATGAATTGAAAAACATTTGTCTTGACAGGGATCATGAAATTTGGGACGAATTTATCCCCTTCGTGGAATGTACTATGAATTCTCTGCCTAATATCTCCACAGGTGAATCCCCTCATTTCATCGTCTTTGGAGAAGACAAACACCTACCCCACATGCTCAATGAACAGATTAAACCCATATATACTCAGGATTTCATAACTCATCATATAAACACCTTTAAAAGAATTCATAAACAAGTCATGAATAAACTAACCTTAACCAAAGAACAAATGATAAAAAGCAATCACAAATCTAATAAACAACAAAAACTGAAACCTGGAGACATTGTGTTCTCAAGAATTCACGACAGGGCTGATAAACTGGACCCTCTGTTCGAAGGCCCCTATCGTGTGATCAGTATTCGCCACAACATTGCAGTCATTAGACATCTGGAGAAAGGTAAAGAATCCAGGAGTAGCATTAACCACCTCAAATTAGTGCACAGAAACTTAAACTGTGTCCAAGAAAATATGGACAAAGATATCATACCCATCAACCAATCCCCTGATGAAATCCTACAAGCCCCGACCCATGATTATAATCTTAGAACTAGGAGTGTAAACAATGTTCTAGTGGATTATACTTCTATAACTCAACTTCTGTTTCAGAATAATATTAAACCTAATATCTTCTACTCATAATACACCAAGTTTGCCTATATATCTATTTAACTATGTATTTATCTTGTGAATATATTTAGTGTACTCTTGGCCAAATTGTTGTCCATTATTTATTTTTGCATAGATATCTCATATTTCATGTTTAGATGTGGCTACTCCCAGCGTTCGCATTATCTAAAAGCGTTCGCATTGCTCCTTGTGTTCACTTTACTCCCTGTGTTCACATTACTCCGTGTTCACATTACTCCTTGTGTCCGCATTATTCATAGCGTTCACATTTATCTCAATTTTTTTTTTACTCAAATTTTACTCCTTTAAATCTCTAACTCCAAATATTATTTACACTCCCAAGTTATTTTTTTTTTTTACTCCTCTATAATATTTACTGTTATTTTTATACTCCTTTTAAACCCCCAGGATGACCAAGGGAAGGTGTGGGCCGATTCTTTTGATCGTCTTGATTGTCCACCTGATGGGCACCTTTGCCATCCATTCGAATGGCGCGGTAGTTAGTCCTACAGGTAGGATGACCTTGGTTTCGGATGTTATGGCAGTAAAATTCACCAACGTCGACCTGAGTGTTATGGCCCCGACCTTGGCGAAAGCTATCAATGCCTTAAGAAGTTCAGATTCTATTTTGACAGTGTTTCTGAATCACTCAAACATCAAACATAGCAATCACTACGCAACTCTAACTCAGTTACTTTGGAGAACTAATGTGGTGAAAAATACCTTAGATTACTTATTCATTCAAATAGCCTCTAAAAATCCGGTCAAACCAAGGTCAGAATCCAAACGAGCTAGACTTAGAAACAGGAGAGGACTTATTGATGCAGGAGGTTACCTGTTGTCTTCTCTCTTCGGGACAGCTACTGAAGACCAAGTGAACGCCATCGCTGATAAAATCGGTGAAGTAGAAAATACCCTCAGAAGCCAAGAAAAGTTATTGGAGATCCAAATAGACACTATTAATGAAATCTCTACTCATGTTAACGACTTACAATCTCTCATGAGTGAAGCGGAATCTACCATTAATGAACTCTCTGATATTACCTCATTTCTTGAAAACATTCTAGAAATCTCTACCCAACTTGACAACATTTATTTTATCTCTATGAAATTAGAGTCAGACTTTAGTAGACTCTTAAACGCCCTCAACGATGCTGAACACGGTATAGTGAGCTCAGATCTTCTCCCCTTGAGTAGTCTGAGGAAAATCATCACTCAGGCCGGCAATGACTTCCGCCTCTTACCAGTGTTCCCGCTTGACCAAATTGAACTTTTATATGGATATATTGATGTCCACATGTACTCCTATGCTCATTATCATCATCATCCTAGGTGTCTCTTGGTTTGCTCTTTCTCGCCTGAATCTTCGCATTGCTGCTCTTGAAGCCTACGCGAGGAATAGAGCACTTTAAGTTCTTTCTTTATTTTTGTGTTAATATATTTCTTTATATGTATATATATTTATATCGTCAGTGGAACAGCTTAGGGTATTATTTCTTTCCACTGTCAGATGTTAAATTGTATTACTATATAAGTTTACACCTGCCATGTGTTATATATAGCAGTTGTAATCTTCTCCTTATACTCAACTATATATTTATATTATTTAACATAAACCTTTATTCTAATTTGTTGGTAGCTCACACCCTTGATCTAGGTCTAATGGACAATTTTGATACGGTGTGATGTGTCAACAGACTAGTCTTTTTTTTTTTACTATAGTTGATCATGGAGAGATCAATTCTTTTACCCTCCGGCGAATGTAGTATGACATTATAAGCCCTGCATATATATTGCTATACATATATCTCACTGCTTATATGCCTTAATCCCTGTAACTTCTAAACTCTTAACATTCTTATTAAACATTCTTCATTTATTGAACTCCCAATAACTTTATCTATCTCTTTAACATATAATATATTTGTTGATACTTCCACTTAAATCAACACCCATTTCCTCTGTAAATGTAAACTGTATAACGTATTTATCCGGTCCTACGTCATACCAGAATGCTGAGTTGATGCTGTGTTGCTTCAGCATCCTTGAACCCAGTCGATGCCTTCTTACTCAGGCATCTTTAGTTAGACTTCAACAGACCTCAGCCAGAGAGAGTCAGAGCTCTTTACTCCCTCTAGACTCTAGACTCACCCTCTATAGCCAAGCCCTATATCCCCTAGATATATTAGACCACACAAGTCATATCAAACTCTTTCGTCTCTGTCTATCCTCTAACGTCTTCCCTTCATGCTGGAAGTTTGCTCACATTCAACCTGTCCCAAAGAAGGGTGACCGCTCTCAACCCTCCAACTATCGTCCAATTGCTCTTATCTCTTGTCTTTCTAAAGTTTTTGAAACTATTCTTGCTTCCAAATTTCTTAAGCATTTCTCTTCTCATAATCTGCTCTCAGATCGCCAGTATGGCTTCCTTAAGGGTCGCTCTACTGGTGATCTTCTTTCATATCTTACTAACTCTTGGTCATCCTCCTTTCGGGACTTCGGTGAGACTTTTTCTATTGCACTAGACATATCGAAAGCCTTCGATAGAGTCTGGCATAAATCTTTAATTTCTAAACTACCCTCCTTCGGTTTCTATCCCTCCATCTGTGCCTTTGTCTCTAATTTCCTTTCCGGCCGTTCCATAGCTGCGGTTGTGGACGGCCATTGTTCACTTCCTCACCCTATAAACTCCGGTGTTCCTCAGGGCTCTGTCCTATCTCCTATTCTCTTTCTAATTTTTATAAATGATCTCCTTAACTGTACCTTAATTCCCATCCATTCATACGCAGACGACTCAACCTTACACTACTCCATTAATTTTTCAGAACGCCCCAGCCAGCAATCCCTCAAC